>OMKR01086423.1:0-10407 GCA_900302355.1 Cyttopsis rosea
GAACGAAACAATTACCTCAATTAACGCCCACCCGCCGATCCCACTCGAAACAACATAGCGCTCCGGCGTATTGTGACCGCGTGTATGGATGTATACCATTATATCACCTTCCATGTTGTAATTATAGAAGCCCGATTAGCGATGCTTCCATTTGTGCGAACCGAGTAATCCATAAGGCTGCTGATTTCCTCCAAATTAACCTCTTTAGAAATATAACATGTTGGGATTTACGGCGGCGGCGGCGGCAAAAAAAAAGGACATCTCAGCGCAGACAGCCTGCGAGATCTCGGTGCCGTGTCTCGGTAATGTGCATAAGCCGTGTGGTTGTTTATTTCTTTTCTGTTTTTTTCGGGTTCTGTATTTTGGTCCGGGCGGTATAGAGAATCTCTTCTGGCTCCGTCTCGGAAATATGAATCACAATCGCGTCTTCCGTTGGAATGCATGCCGGAATTCAACCGAGACAATGTCCTCTAATCCCAAATGGCTTCCTGGGAACGTGGCTGTATTTCGACTGCTGCTCTGCTCCTTGCACTATTATTATATTATGAACCTTTAGCCTGATTTTGTAATTGGGAAGTTTATCTGTGACGATGAATCGGGCCGGACCTTTATTGCAATCGAAGAAGAATCGAAGAATCATTTATTATTGTCAAGCGTCACACATTAACCACACACATGCGGAGGGTGGACACACACACAACACACATGCAGGAGTGGCGAACGATGAGATACAGTCTCTGCTTTTATCCCATCCTGGCCGTCCTTCCTCCAGGGGCAGCCAGGAGCAGTGGGCAGCCCTCACTTCGTCGGCGCCCGGGGACCAATTCCAGGTGGTGGGTCCGTGCCGTGGTCAGGGACAGGACAGGAAGTGTTCTGCACGTTTTTAGTCGGGGTCCTTATGTTGGAGGAGACCCAATGCGAACACGGGGAGAACGTGCAAACTCCACACAGAAAGGCCCCTGATCGGGAGATAACCCACCGGAGCACGGTGCCAACAGTGCCCCAGGCGGGAATCGAACCCAGGACCTTCTTGCTGTGAGGCAGCAGTGTTAACCACTATTGCCTTTGCCGGATATTTTTTATTCAGCAATGTTATGGATTCCATGTGGGAAAGGGGCTCAGGAGTTGATGAAAGAACAAAAACAATGATTTCCAATCCCTCGCTGGTAAAACACTGACACCAAATTGCTTTTCACAGCAAAGAGTGTCTGGATATGTGCGTCAGTGACAGAGTTCTTAAACAAGCCTGAACAAGAGCAGAATACCTCCTAAACCAGTCATAGTACAGTCTGATCTCCAGAGGAAAGCTCTCAATTGGCGACAAGATCAGACCAGGACAGCTCAGGATACACTGTTATTACACAGAAAACCAAAGTTCATTTTGTGTAGGATTTAAGTTTACGAAATAAATGTCAAGGGTCAATTGCTTCAACGGCACAATAAAAATAGGTCTTTATACGAATTACAAGCCAGATGAATTTCCCCAACACCGTGAGCCTTCCGCTCCAGACCAGGCAGGGCTGGGTTTGATTCCCAGTGTGTAGTCAGGTTGTTTTGTCCTCACTCTCATGTGGTGTGTTGAGCCACCTGCAGTCTTCCTCAGTCTCAATGTCAAACCAGACAACACGTCCTGTTTACTCCTGACAACTTCCTGCAGTTGTCATTTGAGACCAAACATTCAAAGGTTAAAAGGTGGATGAGTGGGATGGATACAGGGGCGAGGCGATGGGGGGATATAGGGACAGCTGGTGCTATAAGGACAACTACATTTCTACCAATCCAGTGCAGACTGAGGACCCTCTCTTCAGGATACACCTCGACTCCTTCTCCACCGAGCGCTCCACCTCAACCCTTCTCTATATAACAGTCGCATTCAACTGGCGGCGGGGGGCCAAATGGAGCCCGCACATCACTGTAGATTGGCCCTTTGAATAAGATATAGAAATAAACTGAAAAAGTACTATTACTGCTGACATACTGTATGTACTTACTGTAAGTTGCTTTGGATAAAAGCATTTGTTAAATGATCAGTGGTTGTGAATAGTTATCAGTCACCCGGTCTTGTGATGTCCCGCCCTGCTCCCTAGAGTCTTCACTTCCTGGTTTTGTGTTTTTCCCACCTGTGTGATTGTCCTCCACGCCCCCTTAGTTTCACCTGTCCCTCTTTTACCTTCCCCCCCCAGGGTATTTAGTCGGTGTGTTCCCCTCTCTCTGGGCCACTTCGTCCTTGGACCATGTCTCAAGCGGTCAAGCGTTATTCCCTAGTTTCTCGTTCTCCTGGTATTTTTGATTCCCTGCTGTTTCCTGGACCTCGTCTTTGCCTTCTCCCTGTCGGATTGTTTGCCCTATCTACTGACCACCTGTGTACCGAACCTCCTCGCCTTGTCTACTCCCTGTCGGATTGTTTGCCTGTTTTATACTGTTTTATTTGATCAAGATTCCTGTCTCTAAGTCGTGCTGTAGAGAACGTGAAGCTGACGATACATCGCTGGAGCAAGCCGCCATATTGGGAGGATCACTCGCATTGACTGTGAATGTCGGTCGGCGAATTCTTGAGTTGAAAGACGTCTTGGAAGTCTTGTCAGGTGAAAAAAACGGAAAATCTTGCAACAATCTTGTGTGAAACCTCGACCCTACTTTTTCTCCCTTCCTTTCTACGTTTTTGTACATTTTGTCTATTTTAGCTATTTCTCTATGCAATTGAATGGAAGTGCTCCTCCCAAAATGGCGACCGGAGTCCATAGCGACCCATAGCAACCGCCAAACTTCACATTCTCTATTGAGTCATCTTGCCTGTCCCTCCACCAGCCGTTACAGGTCTTTGACAAAATGGAGGCACATAAAGTAAAGGGGTGGCCTTGTATTATGTATTTGAAGTCTAGTGTTAACCTGTTAAACACTAGAGATGAAGGCGGTACTCCTCACAGTCAGCAGACAAGTAGTTGCTGGTAGCCAGTCTCAAGTGGATATTATCATTTTTAGGGGCGCTGCCAAACCCAGCGCTTCCTGGAAGTTTCTCCAGCAGAGCACAAATAGATGAAAAGACACCTAATCTGCCCCACATCCCGTCCCTTGCCCCGCTCGCATAATCACACATAATTACCACATATTACTGTGTCTTGCATCTTATGAATTGCTGGAGCTTCCACTCAGGCACCACAGAGCTGGTAGTGAAACAACTCCATGTCCACTCGTGACAGACGTACAGTACCAGGTCAATCTGGGTTAAATGTACAGTATATATTACATTTTTTAATACCACTTCAACTGCTGTGTGTGTTATGTGATCATTTAAATTGACTTATTGTAATTTGCGGCTCAATTGTCGTTCTCAGGTCTCTCTTGAAAAGGAGATCTTGTTCATAATGAGACTACCTGATACAATGGAACTCTAATACAATGGAAGTCTAATTCAACAAGTTTCTATTGTACAAATTTGGGGGCATTTAGGTTCCATCTTGAATTACCCTATTAAACTATAATAACAAGCAGTGCAAGGCTTGGTATTTGTCAACAATCTAGGATCAGTCATTTCAAGCCAGAAGGCTTAGAACGACTTAGAAAATAATAATTAATCCCGCACACTGATTAACCACAACCGTGTGGAATAGCTGTCCAATCGCTCTGTAATCGGAAGGAAAACAGTGGAACAAAGGGGAACATGTGAGGTGTTTGAAAGTAGACCAGTTCCTTTCTCAAACACCAGCTGACTTGGATTTAAAATACCAGAGGAGCAGTGAAACAAACCGGTTTGTGGTCTGTGGGAATATTTACTCTCCATTGGAATATTGCTGAAATCAACTGGAGATCCTGCCCTCCCTGCAAGCAATTCCTATCGGCACATGTACAATATTCTTAAATTATTTACAGTTCAACTTCCAACGAATTTAAAATGAATGATCATAGAACTTTCTTTTTTCTCAGAAGTAGAAGTTTGGCTTCAGCTTCACACGGTTAGTTAACATACAACGTACAATACGACAAGGCAGTGGTTGTGTTTCTGTTTCCATAAAGGATTTGCCTCTCAGATTACCCTTTTCAGAAATAAAATGAACAGAGGTTTAATCATTGACGTGAGGTGACTAAAATCAGTAAATAAATGCCTGTTTTTGCCTCGCGGTTAAAGCATTTGTATTTGTGGAGGTATTTATGGGTTAAAACTTTGAAGAAACACACTGCAAAAGAGGTGAGAGTTATATCAAACGCGTTCGATATAACTATATTAGAAATACTCCGACATCAAGGCAAATTTGTTGCAAATAGCAACTTTATTTTCGGATTTTTTTTCATATATAGCAGCATGAGAGGTGCATGTAATGGAGAAAAGTTGACTATACTGCATGTCAATGTGATCTAATGACTGCAAACTATGCGTCAGTAATAGTAACGGATCAGATTGGTACTCCATACCGGCCGATACCATGAATTTTGATGATATTAAATAAAAGTATAGTCAGTCATTACAATGGTGGTTGGTGATACAGTATATACAAAATAACTGTCAACAACCTAGAGAAATAGAATCGCAACGTACAGCTAGGGACCCTTGTTTTCCAAAACAGGATTCATATTTGGATGCATGTTTTGAGGCTCCATGGCAGCGGGGGGATGATGCCACTGTTCACCACATTCAACCACGATGTGCAGCGAGTGACTCAGAGGCTGTTTAGTTAGTCACCAGCCTAACTTCCTTCTGGAAGGATTTCCCAACTCTCTCCTTGGGAGGGCTTCCCGCTCGATCGTCCCTGCCCTCACACCCACTTCCTGTACGGGGTTAAGCAAACGTGCCATGTGGGCGCAGACAGGAAGCAGTCACGCTCCCATACAAACAAACAGCGGGACTGTAATTCGGGCTGCGGCCCTCTGATCTCCTAGCTCCTACGTGTTATTACGGCCGACGGGAAGATAAACGATGCCATTACTTAGGCTGTAGTTACATCTTCCGTGGAATAAACACAGACTGATTATATCCTTTTACGCAAAGAGCTGGCAGTTAAATCCACAAATACATTCACTCGGTGTCTGCAGGTATCAGATAATTACGTTTAATACTTTCTAAGACACATTTTAAAAGAATTCAAGACTGATTCTTAGACAAATCATCTCTCAAGTATTAGGTTCATAATATCAGAAATGTTGAATCTGATTGCAGAAGAATTTGACAAATTATGACAAAAAAAAGAAATATATGAAGGTTTAGCTGTCTGACTGTTAAATACAAAATGTACTTATGTTAAGTCGCTTTGGACAAAAGCGTGTAATGAAATATATGGATAAATCAGATGTTTATGTTGAAATGAAAGACCTCATAAATTCGAATTGAAGCCTTTTAAAGCTTAATATTTGTCTTTTTAAGAGCCTCCAAACACCTTGCATTCATAAATCTATATACTGTATGTTGTATATCTATATATTATATTATTTATCAACAGTATATTTAAAAAGCACCTTTGGCTACTTTTGCGTATCTGTGTTCAACTTAACATTATCGCCTGTTAACAAAAAGGTTTAAGGACTTCAGAAGTAAGCAGTATGGCAGCCCTGCACAGCGCCCAGGTCTGACTGCCTGTATTGTTATTCATCAGAGCGTTGAATTGCACAATCTTCTGAAATATGTGGAAAAAGGTATCCATGCCCATTGTGAAGTTTGGAAGTGTCAGAGAGGGTAGTCAGACAGAGTAGACACACTGATCTTCCATCAGACCAGCACAATCACAGCTCCAGGATAAGACTCGGTCCTGGGCAACATGTAGACACATCAATGGAATGTTAACAGCAGTGTTGCAGACGGTTTCAAGGTACGCTCTTGCCACAGAATTTTTCCAACTTAACTTGATTTTCATCTTTTTCAACTTCCGGTGCTTCACAAAAGGATCACATTACACCGTTAAAGACATGCGAGAATCTGAAAGCCCGATTGCTGGATTTTCTTAAATGATGTGAACACAAAGGTGTGGCGATCATTAGCATTTCCGTTTTTCCCATAAAAAATGATGATATGTAATAATACCGTCTGTCCCTGGCTTGGTGGGAGGAGCATGACACCAACACTGCATTGGTTTGTAGTTCCTCACCCACTAAGCCAATTACTGCTCAAAGTACATGAACTAGTGGTACTAGTGATATGTTAATTAAGGTTGTAGATGATAAATTTAATCAAAAATTTTTTTGTACATAACACCATGCATATCAGAGGGAAATAGACATTAAAAGCGGCTCTCACCAGCACAGCTGCTGGTGTTGTTGTTGTTGGCCGGGTCGGTGCAGGAGCGGGTCGAGCCGCCAGACAGCTGGTCCCTGTGCTGCCAGCGCCTCAGCTGCAATTGCTGCAGCCAGTACATCATCACCTCCTGGGTCGCAGCCTGGAGGGAGAGGAGGGCGATCGTCAGAAGGAGGAGAGGGGAGAGGAGAGGAGAGAGGACGGGAAAGAATGCAGATGAAGGGAGATAGAGGGGGAAAAGTGATGGGAAGAGGGATAGAAGAGGAGGGCGAGAAGTGAGGAGATCGTTTGTGTGAAGGAGAGGAAGTGAGGGAAGAAGGAAAAAAGAGGAGATAAAACAGATGTAGAGCAGAACAGAGATAACTAGAGGAGATATAACTATGAGCCAGTTGGATGTCAACGTGGGATCTCAACATGGGGCTGCAGTGCGGCCTCATGTGTATCACTGAGGGTCATTGATATGAAAAGGGTCGAGAACAATACAGAAGAGAAATGTTGAAGAAACTAACACTTATCTGCAGTTAAAACTTGACCGAGTCTGCTTAGTGTGTTGTTTAGGAGATACAGTAGATGGAGATAAGCAACTAGTACCTGCATTATAATACAGTGCTGGGGGATATGGGAGAAGCCATCACAATAATACACAAGATATTGATAATGATCTGCTTGTGAATTAAAAATCCCTTGTAAAAGATTGAGGTCCAAAATGATTTAATTTGATATCAATTCATATGATGTCATGATGAAATCTCCATATCACTAATTTAGAATACAATGTTCTGCACCACAATATGACTGTCTAATTTCATGACGACACCGAGTTATCGCCCAGCCATATTGTAAAACCACATCAAAGGTCCACAGGATTTAGTAGCAGCTTGCTGTGGTTGTTGTGGAAGTACAAAACAATGCACATTCATGCAATTGGTAATCACTGTTCATTCAGCTCATCTATAACAGGATGTAGGCCTTGACCTGGTGCTCAACAATAAGAATCTGTAGACTTCTGTTTGTTGCTGGGGAGAATTGATTGTTTCTCACACACGCAATTTTCCACAGCTGTGTCAGCCGTTACAAGGCCAAGATGTGACCTGTGACACCACAGACAGAGACATAAAAGAGAGATAAAGAGAGCTCTGTTCTGCAACACATGCAACAGCTGGAGCCCGGGAACCTCAGCACTGCTGCTTCTATGTGGTGCAGAGGATTCATGTGGCTCTGCCGATAGCAGCAATACAGCCAAGCAGGGTTATTGGGATGAAAACCAAGCAGCCAGGGGCGGATCTAATGCTTTTGGGGGGCCCCTTTCAAAGCGCTACCATGGGGCCCCCCCACCAATGGGGGCTGAAAAGCAAATCATCGATTTTCATAACTTCTAAGTTACTTAATAGCAGGGCTTCCCAACCATTTTTTTTTATTCTCACGGACCACACCACAGCCCATGGTAAGAGAGTGACTGAGACAGTCTGCCCATTACGCACGGGGCTCTTTTTGTTTAATTCAATTAGGAAACAGAGTAAATTAAATACATCTACAATAAAAACATAATTTGCTTTGTTTGGAGAAAAGATCGCTCTGGTCGAGCTGGTTGAGCTGCATAATGTCAATGCGGCTATGCAGAAGTTATTTGAATCATCAAAAAAAACATGCATGCAGCGCTAACCACACACATGATGGCTGAACGATATATCATTATAATATTGCTGTAGTGATGTGGGACAAGATATTGTCTGGGATTTTGGTTATCGTAATATTGTGATTGTGTTCTAGCTCTAATCAATCAATCTAGCCTCTACCTGTTTGGTTATGTCCACATTATTAATGATTGTTAATGATTGTCTCAGATATAGATTCTTGAGTGTAAATATCTTATGAAAGCACCAATAGATATCACCAAATTACTGTGAAATGATCAATGAAATGAGGTATTCATCAAAACATATTGTGAAATTAGATTTTGTCAATACGGACCCTGCGCTCGCACCTGCGTACCGCACACAAATACACAGACACAGCCTCACCCTTACCTTGAGGATGTAGGTGCGCTCTGGGGTCTGGATGTGGAAGGTTCCATTCTCTCCTTTCAGGGGGTAGGAGAAGGTGGCGCTGTCCAGCTCCACGCGGCCCAGCGGAGTGATGTCCTGCGCCGTGCGGTAGTAGAACAGCTGGCACTTATTCTCCTCGTAGGTGAACCAGCGCTGTTTCCAGGCCTTCAGCGGGCCGCCCAGCTTGTGCAGGTAGCCACAGAGCTTGGGCCCGGGGGGCGCCGGGGTCCAAGGCTCGCTCTGGTCGCAGAGCGCCTCGATAGTCATGGGTGGAGCCAGGGTTGGTACCGGGCCCTGGAGGTGGCCTGGGTCCTCTGGGGGTTGCAGGGCTGCGGGGGCCGGCAGGGTGGGCTCCTCTGTGGTATTGGTGACCTCATTCAACGATCCAGTACAATCGTCCCCCTGTGGCTGAGGGTCCGTGGAGCCCGAGGGACACGGCGCACAGTCCTCCCGGCTTTGGTCTTTGTCGGCAGTGGAAAGGTTCTGGTCTCGCTGGACGTCGGGGTCCTGCCCGGCGCCGGGTGTGGGTGTGTTTGCGGCGGTCTCTTCACAAGCTGCCGTCGTGGCGATCCAATCAGCTCCATCATCCGCTGAGCTCACCGCCTCCGCCTGGACGGGAAAGGAGGGAGACGAGGCAGAGCTGGGACTTCCTGCTGGGCTCTCCACCTCCATCACTCCATACACAGAGAGAGAGAGAGAGAGAGAGAGGAAAACATAAACAATGATTCAATGTAAGGGTGAATAGCGGGACTATATTTAACTAGGTGTGGACATGGCAGGATGTGGGGAAGTCCTGGTTCACAATAGGACCAGCGTGCACGGCCTCGTGCAACACTGCTTATTAGGGTGACCAGCTGCGGTCAACGCATACTGGCATCCGTACCTAGGTATCCACAAATCTGTGTTACAATATTCAAGTCAATGGTTTGAATCTATATATCTGTTTTAATTTATATACACTTTCAACCTTTAGGTCTCTCTCAGGACAACCTTAGAAGTTAAGCTATGACACCAACTGTCGAAAAAAAATCGACAGTTGGTGTCATAGCCTGGGGATCCGGGCTATGACAATATTTAACTGACATTATGAGTTGACGTCAATGTCACTGCTAAGGTTCATCAAAACGATTAACCATTTAATTCCCAATCAAGACATATTTGGTGTGACCAGCTACCCAAAATGATATGATAAAAATATCTGTTTTTATTTTTATTTCTTTAGTTAAATTATAGGTTTCATTCTATATGCGGCTGTTAGGGTTAGGTTCAGTCATCTGATCAACTTTTAAGAAATGCTTAAATTATTTGTAAAAATATTATATCTCTTAGGTGTTTTAGGTGTTATGTGTATATGTACGATTAACAAAGTATCGCATTTTTAAAAAGTTGATCCAATGACTCCAATCCATTGATTTTTATAATAATAATAATAATAATAATAATAATAATAATATAGATAATAGTTTGGACTTAATAACAATAATTTCATCATTAATTATAATTCACAATTTGCCTGTAATACAGGATGATGTTAGCCTGGCATCGCCAGATCTATTCACAAATGCGTATTGGTCTGGAACCTCTCAGTTCATCAGACCAAAACGTCTCTGGACGCAATTGGATAGACCTACAACCAATCAGAGCAACGACACATGTGACGTAGCGCTGCAAACCCGCCCCAAATTAGATAAACGGCTGTGATTGGCCCGACCCAAACCAGGTCGGCTGGAAATCTGTCTGAACGGGTGGGGCGGGCGAGACGTATCGGCCAGAGCAAATAAAACATGAGCTCGCAGATTTGTCCATCTCGAGATAATCGAAGGACACACGGAAAGACAGACAGATTCCTTCCTTTATTAGATAGAGAGATAAACCTCTACATTCCTGTTCCAGACCTCCATCTCCCCCTGTTCCTCATCACGTTTTCCTGCTCATCATCCTCCCCCGTCCTGCTTTCCTCCGTCACCCGCGGCGATGACGTAAACTCTCTCTCTCTCTCTCTCTCTCTCTCCTTCTGCCATCCGTCTATTTATCCCAGAGCTAAACTGTTGACATGCAGGGAAGAGAGAGAGAGAGAGAGAGAGAGAGAGAGAGAGAGAGAGAGAGAGGGAGGAGAGAGAGAGAGAGGGAGGAGAGAGAGTT
>OMKR01086429.1:0-10125 GCA_900302355.1 Cyttopsis rosea
ACAGTACATGCATACAGTACATGCATACATACGGTACATGCATGCATACGTGCATACAGTACGTGCATACAGTACATGCATACAGTACATGCATACATACGGTACATGCATGCATACGTGCATACAGTACGTGCATACATGCATACATACGGTACATGCATGCATACGTGCATACAGTACGTGCATACAGTACATGCATACAGTACATGCATACATACGGTACATGCATGCATACGTGCATACAGTACGTGCATACAGTACATACATACAGTACGTGCATACAGTACATGCATACAGTACATGCATACATACGATACATGCATACATACGTACATACAGTACAGTACATACAGTACATGCATACATGCATACAGTACATGCATATAGTTTTTGCTTACATTTTTTGCTTCATTTTATATATAATATACGGGGTATATCATTCTTTACTGGAGTTTGCCCCTTATTTAAGTGGGTTGTGATAACGTCACCACCTGCTTTGTATTTGTATTTCAGGGCTGGAGTCTGATGACTCCTGTGAGGTCAGTTTTAAGGATGCACTGGTGGAAAACAAGCAGCTCACAGGCTGTTCAACACATGAAAATGGAGTATGGGAGCGCAGGTGAGAAAAATTGGGACACGGTCACATCAGTGGCTTGTGAAAATAGTTGTAGCAGCTTGAAGGGTTTCAAGCCCAGACATCCACTCACATGGGTTCCCAGTGCAGTTTTGTACAAGAAACCCCTGTTTACTAGAGACCAGTGCTTGACAACCTTTGTCCTAACTTTTTTTCAGTTTTACACGGTCCAATATATTGCCATGTTATAATTTATGTGCTTGTTTATGGTTTGAATAATTAATAGCTTACCAAATTTGTCAACAACTGAGACTTTTTGTGTGTTTTTGTGTATCTCCTCTGGCCTTTAATTTAAACAGGAAAATATTACCGGCTGAAATGATCTCCAGAAACAACTTCAGTGTGTGGAGCATACTGAAGAAATGTATCGGCATGGTTAGTCCTACCTGCTCCAAAATCAATTCCTCATTGCCTCCATGTTATAAATAAGTTGCAAAGCTGTTTTCATACTAACGTGTAAGCTGTAACCCATTAAGATCCCGCCCCAATGGCTCGTGTTTCCAACACGCGAAACCCTGTTGCTATTTACGGCTATACGAGAACATTGTTGACTCAACAAAGCAGAAACAGCCAAAGGGAAAATGAATAGTTGGAGAGAATGTGAAATTACATAGGAGGTGAAATCCATTGGACAGTCAGAGAGGGACGACAGAGTCATACACTGAAACATTGTTCAGTGTTGCAGCAAACATGCTTTTTGTTATAATTCCTTGTAATTGTAAAATTGAGTTTTAATGTTACTAATGTGTTGTGAGGCGATTTACTTCTGTGCTTTAATTAAAGTGACAATAGACAACTTTTTTGCTTTTACTCATCATTATGAAGTTAATGTTGATTGCACAGTGTAATGGCTATAGAATAATGACACAATCGATGTTTAGATTGGTTCCCTAAAAGCATTGATATCACTATGCAATTCGGACTGACACTGGGTACGAATCCCCGGTAAAATGATAGATTTACAGCAGTGCGTCACATTAAGTGTGTCAACCATTGCGCACAAGCCGCACATACGCTGCATTGATTGGCCTTTGGATCGTATGTCAACGTCGCCGCTATGTTGGACTGGGCAAGACTTTTTAAATATATATATTTTTTCTTTATTTCTACTCCACGTAGATCATAAACCGTTGAATAAAAATAACTCGGATTGAAATCGGTTGAGAAATGTAAACGTTGAGAAAGAAAAGCCGCAGCTCCCCTGTTTACTTATATTTGTTTACAGACCAGTCTTGCCTGCTTGCTCCAATATGGCGGCGACGATGTATCGCAGCAACGGGCCGAAGCAGTCGATGGGGCGTCTACGTATATATCTCTGATTGCGCAACCAAAAGAAATACAAAATTAAAACTAAAATTGTGACAATTTCAATTGACCTCTTCAGTGAACATGCTTCTTTCTTCTCTCTTATTTCCAAAATGGTGTTGATCATTTCCACAGAGCACTCTGAGGAAAACATAAAGCGATCCGATTGTCTTTGCGACAGCGGCGCAAACAATAATACCACTTGGAAACGCTAGGGGGGGGGGAGTTGAAAAGTTTTCTATTGCCGCTTTAAGGACAAAAAAATCATTCAATTTGAACTATGATATCGACATCTTGTGCTTCCAAGTTTTTGTAAGTTGCTCTGATAAAATCTCACCCGATTGTCTTGTTTATTTCGGACTCATGTTTTTCTATTGGTGATACAGGAGTTATCCAAAATTGCCATGCCAGTTGTGTTTAATGAGCCGCTGAGCTTTCTCCAGAGGATCTCAGAGTACATGGAACACACTCACCTTATCCACAAAGCCTGCAGCTTGTCGGATTCCCTAGACCGCATGCAGGTAAAGATAACAGGCCGAGGACCCGTCTTGCTTCTGCCAAAATTCCTCTGCTTGTTTTTGGTTGTATTCAAGTTGCAAATGAGCCCAGAGTAGAGGAGCCTGTGCTCAACAGACCCACACTTGGACACCTGTATCCAGTTTCTGTGTCTACAGATCCCATTTTTCTCTGTCGCAGGTGGTTGCTGCATTTGCTGTTTCGGCTGTGGCGTCTCAATGGGAAAGAACTGGAAAACCATTTAATCCTTTACTGGGGGAGACATATGAACTCACAAGGTACTTTCTACTAGACTTTCTGCTAGAAAGGATAAGCAAATTTAAAAATTCTGTATTTTTGATTGATTTGCCAGTGCATTATTATTTATTACTATCATATACATATTATTTTTCCTTTAGAGAGGAGGAAGGGTACAGATTAATCTCTGAGCAAGTGAGCCACCACCCGCCTATCAGTGCCTTCCATGCCCAGTCTCTGAAGCACGAATTTGAGTTCCATGGCTCAATCTACCCCAAACTGAAGTTCTGGGGCAAGAGTGTAGAGGCTGAGCCCAAAGGCACCATGACACTGGAGTTGCTAAAGTGAGTATGTGTGTCCTCACTGGTGCATGTTTCTAGAGCCACGCAAACCATTTACACAAATCAGATCGACATGTCAGTGTCTCTAGGCACTCTAGACAATGATATTAAAGTGGCTTGAGATGTTCAATATAATAAATTGATGATTTAGCCTGCTCCCAATTCAGGAATTATTGTTTATTTAATCTGGCTTTTGTGTGCATTTTCTAGAGTAAATTAATCCACAGATTCTATTTGTGATGTGGTTTGTGTCAAAAGCAGTGACAGGGCCTATTGAGCAGCAAATACTGTTGAGATGTTGAGACTTGACATAATTTTGCCAAGTCCATTTTCACTAATTGACCACCAGTTTCTCCAAAATGACCAAAGATGGTACATGTACTAACATGACCAAACTGTGACCACAGACCTTAGGAACATACTAAACCATGCACATTGTGTAGTGCTGCACCCCTAATCACTTTAATATAACCAAACCCTTAAATTTGAATATAATGTGAATTTGTTCCAGACATAAGGAGGCGTACACCTGGACAAACCCAATGTGCTGTGTGCATAACATCATTCTGGGCAAACTCTGGATCGAGCAATACGGAACTGTAGAAATAGTCAACCACAGGTATGACGGCAGGCAGCGCAATACACATTTTCGAGACAGTATCAGTTGTTTTTGTTTGTTTGATTGATCAGTCTCTTACTTTGTGTCCCATCTGTCAGCACGGGCGACAAGTGCTTGTTGAGCTTCAAACCGTGTGGAATGTTTGGCAAAGAGCTACACAGAGTGGAGGGCTATATCCAAGACAAGAGGTGAGAGCAGCTGCAATGAAAACGTTAAACATTACGCGGCTCTGATTGTTTGACGGATTGTACGACTTTGCTGCCGTCGCAGTAAGAAGAAGCATCATGTGATCTACGGGAAGTGGACGGAGTGCATGTACAGCGTGGACCCCAAGGTCTACGAAGCCAACAGGAAGGCGGAGAAAAGGGCCGGGGGAGAATCCAGGAAGCAGAAGCAGGTGAGGGAGCGTCTCTGCTTTGACTCCACATCAGATGACAAGCGTACCGATTGTCTGTCTGTATTTCACTGATAATTCCTTTCAAAGAAATGTCTCAAACGGTATCTTCTGTTTTTTCACGTTAACGTGCAGTGGCACTAGTGGAAGGTAAGGTGAAAGTGTATTTGATATGGTATCTGTAGTGCACTACTGCTGTTGTCTAGTTCTAGTTCTGTTCAAAGTGTACCATTAGATCATTGCCAGCACTAAAACAATGTCTTGCAATGACGTGCATCGTTGCTTGAGAGAAGTGTTGGGTTTGTGGCAGCTGCAGTCGTGTGAGTCATCTGTATTCGTATGTAAGTTTTGGTTGAGGCGGTACGTGTTGCGTAACGCTGTACGTGTGTGGACGGTCGGTTTTTTTTTTGTGTGGCTGTGCAGGAACATTGTGCTGAAGGTGAGGAGGCCGATGAGATGCCGGACGTCCAAGAGACTGTAACTGTGATACCAGGAAGTGCCTTACTGTGGAGGATAATGCCACGGCCTGCTCACTCAGCACGGGTAAACGCACACACAGGGGTAGAGGGGTAATGTTCATTAAAATGTGCTCACATTTCATTATTTCTATTTATTTGCACGTCAACATTTTTCAAACTTATATGCAGTCGCTGCATCCTTGCATATCTACAACAAAATTTACCTGGGTGAAATGGCGGTATTTATTTCTTCTGAGCAAGGTGGATTTTCACCTGATATGTACACTGTCTGATCAATCTAAAATAAATTTGATGACGTCACACAACATTCATCATGGCAGATCATTTTTGTGTCCCACAATGCTGTCAATAATAACAATAATGAATTTAAAGACAACACGTGGAGAAGTGTGGTGCCAGTCCACAAAGACTGATACACTTTATTCGCAAAATCACATAATGAATATATTGAACGTGTGAAATTCACCTCGGTGTTTGTTATTCACAATTTTGTGTCATTTATCACCTCGTTCTTGGTGTGTAAAGGCCTTCAATCTGAAAAAAATGTTCACATCTTGTGTAGATGTATAACTTCACCAGCTTTGCCATGACGCTGAATGAGTTGGAGCCCGGCATGGAGAGGCTCCTCGCCCCGACAGACTGCCGCCTGCGACCTGACATGAAAGCTATGGAGAACGGAGACATTGGTAAACACACAAATACATGCTTTAGATACAGGAGAACAAACACATAAGCACACACTAGTGCATGGGCCTTTCTCACTTGGATCTACAGAAGCTCTAAAAACTGAATTTTTCACTCTGGCATTCATGAGATTTTGTATTAACTTTAATGCTTTTATTCTCGATCTGCTGTGTTGCAGACAGAGCGAGCACAGAGAAGGAGCGATTGGAGGAAAAGCAGAGGGCTGCACGCAAGGAACGCTCTAAAGATGAGAAGGAGTGGTCAACAGGGTTTGTTTGTTTAAAACCTATATTTATATAAATGTTTTTACATTCCCCATCCCCCAAGAATTTGCAAACTGGTTAATTACTTTAACTTATTTTCTGAAAGACTAATTGTTGATATACATGTACATATTTTCACAAAATCCTCTTGAGCTGTGTGTCCTTTATGATATTTTCCAGTGTTTTTTTTTTTTTCTTTATTACAATGAAAATTGAGAACGTGCATCAAGTGTTGTTCTTGTTTCCCTGCAGGTGGTTTCAGCTGGGGACAAACCCTCACACAGAGGCGGAGGATTGGCTTTATACCGGTGGATACTTCGACAGGAAATTTGCCGACTGTCCCAACATTTATTGACGAAGGTGATGCTCACGTCTGCCTCCTGCTTCTACCTGATGGGATTGATTTTCTTTCTCTCATCACTGAAGATTCAAATCCCTGTGACGGGCGAACATTCACTTTTACTCGTTTTCATTAGAGTCTGTGAAAATAATGATGCGAAAAAGTCAATTTATATTCAATTTATATATACAGAAATTACTTCCAATCCATGAAAATTAGACAAAGTAATATGGGGGAGTATTTTAGCATTTACTTAAATGCTGACTAAACTTGAGTGATGGGTATGTGTCCTAATCACGATTCGGTCCCCATATTGCCCACCTCACCGATGTCATCTATTCTACCAAGCGTTTTTGTAATTTATTATATGATGTGGTCTCTGGACTGAGGGTTACACTGCTATGAAACGTGAAGCCTGACTTCTATTAAAATAAAACACTCAAATCAGTTTGAGATACTCCATCATGCTCTTATCTTGTAGGTAACATACTTCTATCAAGGTACATACAAATATCAGGGGTTATTTACAAATGTCTCTTACTTTTTATATAATAGCGATGAATATTGATGATCTATTTTAGTTAGCACTAAACCATCCCTGAAGTGTCACAGTGTGATTACTTTCTGTGACTAGAGGACTAGAAATTAAAGCTGCTTACAATGTTTACTTGCACAGTGAACAATGAAATATTGTCCGTACATAATTATGTTGGCAATTGTAACATAGATGTGCACAATGCTTTGTTGAATGCATGGTCACCACAATGATTTGTTACACAACCTAAAGCCATAAAACTCAGAGACGGTCTGCACTGAACCATTAGCTGTACATGTATTTATAAGATATTGTTGAGAAAAAGAATGACACAATACAGAGCATATTGTCAAATATCAATAGGATTCAAAGAGATACCGGTGTCGCATTTACACTTTGACTGTGATTTTAGGCGTTTGTATTTAGATGTAGATGGTTCAGTCACGCAGACTGTGATATTTCTGTGGCTGAAGGCAGATTCCGAAGATTTCAAACGACCCATAAACGAGCCCTCAGTTGTACCCAATTTCCACTTTGGCCTCCTTTTCCCATTTTCCAGATAACGAAAAATCAGCTGTTCGCAAACTTAGTTTGCCAAAGGACACCATTAGATACAGTACCACGAACCTATGCAAAAAGCCAATTCTGTTCTGTCTTCCCTCTTGAAATGTGAAAATGAGTTAACACTGTGCTGGTCCTTGTTTTAGCTAGTGTGCAATGTCTCAAGGTACAATAGTAGCATCTGTTTAATTTAATGTTAATTAGGTACTTAGAATATCGTACATGGAGATGTGTAATGGAGGGTATACTGTTTGCTTTGTTTCCAAGCACTAATTTAGCATAAAACTGCACATAAGTGCACCCATAGTCCTATGCACATGCTGTATAGTGATTTATCATACCCCTTTGTTCCCAACATTTATTTGTCCCCTGAATTCAATGCACTATTCATTATGTTGATGGCAACAGCTCAGTGGTGTAGGTCCCTTGGCTCTGTGTGACTTCATTGTCTGACATCCATTTGGACATGTTTACAATGTACGATCCCGTCTCTTTGTCTCCGTCGGTCCTTCCCATGCCTTTGCAATGCACCACCAATGGCTAAACCTTACGCAACATAGTACTGAATGCATGCCTGCCACTATTGTATTCTATAGGCCATATGCAAACACAAGCATATTTAAGAAATAAATTATGAACCATTCAAAGTCAGTGTTTTTATTGGTGTGATATTCCTTTTTTAAATTTTTTATCCATAGATTATGTGCTTGCATAAGTTAAATTTTATTTTATATTTCCCGTTATACTATAATAATGTTGTATTTCATCTGTAACCTCATATAATACAAAAACTTAAAAACAAGTATATTTAGAATATGACCAAACCGAGCGAGCCTTTTAACTGCTCTCTCTACCGAACGCGCATGCGGTTTAAATGGCCAGGAAGTGGCACACTTTCTGTCCAATCGCAGAGCAGCGGTTGAGACGGACAGCTAATCACAGAGCGGTAGCTGGGACAGCCAGCCAATCGGAATGCACCTCAGTTGACAGCGTTTGACGGTCCCTGCAGCTTAGTAATATTTCACATGTAAGTAGAACATTCTTCTTCACATATTTGCGGTCTCTGCAGACGAAACAGGAAGGTTATCTCCGCCTGGATTTCAGTGTGTGCAGTAGAAATGTGTCCTAAATGATGCGACCGTAGATGTGATTTCCAAGGAGGATTGCATGCACAGTCATCAGACGAGATTCATTATACAGTAGGTCCATATTGTTGCTTGATGTATGGGAAACTATGGGAATGCAAATAAATGCATGACATTCAAATTCATTGTGATATTGTATTGGAATATAACGTGCCAACCAGATCGCAGATTTAAATTAAAAAAAGGCCCAGAAAAGACTGATTACCTCCTCGCCAATATTTTACAATTTATTGATCGCCGGGGTAAATTCAGGTGTTGATGCATAGACCTACTAACTCAAAAGGTGGCCTGTGATAATATGTATATTATTATATTATATTCATTATAATTAACTATTATATCATTCACCCAGCCAATTATTCCTTGACAATGTAATGGGGGCGTGGCCTAATGATGGCCCTTCACGACCCCCACATTGCTTCTGGGGGGCGTGGCCTAATTATGTTCCTTTCCGAACTTCAATTTCATATTGGGGGCGTGGCCTTGTTTGATTCCTGCAGCGTACTGGGGGCGTGGCCTAATGGTGACCCTTTACAACCTTCACAATGCTGTTGGGGGCGTGGCCTTGTTTTATTCCTTCACAATGTTGGCCATGGCCTAATTCTGTTCCTTTACAACCTGCACTATGTTGCTCGGGGCGTGGCCTTATTATGTTTCTTTCCGACCTTCAATGGCCTTGTTTGATTCCTTCACAGTGTACTGGGGGCGTGGCCTTGTTGTATTCCCTCCAAGTGTGTTGGGGGCGTGGCCTCGTTCTGTTCCTTAACGCACTCTTTTCTCCTCTGTACTTCCAGATCATCACTGATCACCATGGCCTCAGGAGCCCTGTTCCCCAGTCTGGTGTCTGGATCGCGTGGCTCCGCCAGCAAATACCTAGTGGAGTTTCGGGCTGGGAAGATGACGATGAAGGGCAGTACGGTCACCCCTGACAAGAGAAAGGGTCAGGTCTACATCCAGCAGACCGACGACTCCCTCATCCACTTCTGCTGGAAAGACCGGACAACCGGAAATGTGGATGATGTGTGTCAAATTATCTGTGTTTTGCTAATAGGCTTTATATGGTCCATTATCCATCCATCCATCCCTTTTTTGTTATTTCATATTACATCACTCGATTTCTTTTCTCTTATGTCTGTATTTAGGACCTGATCATCTTCCCTGATGACTGTGAATTCAAGCGAGTGAACCAGTGCACCACTGGACGAGTGTATGTGTTGAAATTCAAAGCTGGCTCCAAAAGACTGTTCTTCTGGATCCAGGTCTGTAGATGAATCACCCACTAGTCAGTAAAAAAAAAAGATTTATATTTATGATGTAAAAAAATAAATTTAGCTCTGACTCAGCTTTGGATATTTTCCTACTCTCAGGAGCCCAAGAGTGATAAGGATGAGGAATACTGTCGCAAGGTGAATGAGTACCTCAACAACCCCCCCATGCCAGGAACGCTTGGCAGTGGAGGCAGCGGGGGCCATGATCTGTCCGCTTTGGGAGGTAAATGCAAAAAGGGAATGCGATCACCTCGCTTTACTTGGGTTGTAAAATTTGCAACCGAAAAGAAAACCATTTGAGCGGCTTAATTCCTTTCTCGCTCTGCATGTGATGGAAACAACCACATATGATCCATTTTCATCCCAAGGGGAGGGTGGACTGCAGAGCCTCCTCGGCAACATGAGCCACAACCAGCTCATGCAGCTCATCGGACCAACTGGACTGGGGGGTCTTGGTAGGTGCAGATTAATATCAATGTTATCTTACCAACATATTAATCTGACAAACATGTATAACATGAATTGTGTGCTAGTAAGTTTCCACTTAGAATGGGAGCCAACTAGTATCATAGCTATATCCGTCATGCTCCTCTGACTTCCTGCAGGGGGGCTTGGTGCGCTGGCGGGGCCCGGCCTGGCCAGCCTCCTGGGCAGCAGCGCTCCTGCGGCCAGCAACTCCTCCACAAGGTATCTCCATGGAACTCAAAGCTATGATCTGCGCTCACCTGCTCTTCCGATTCCCGTCAAATATCGACTCACGCTCCCCTTCTCTGCTTCGCAGTCCTTCTACGGCGGTCACCCCGA
>OMKR01086429.1:10279-21965 GCA_900302355.1 Cyttopsis rosea
CCACCCCCTCTCTGGGAGCGGGGACATCCAGTCCCACGCAGCCCATCCAGCTGAGCGACCTGCAGAGCATCTTGGCGACCATGAATGTGCCCGGTAGCGGACAGGGAGGTGAGCTCTGAGCCCCTCTGAAAACAGCAGACATATCTAAATGTACAGTATGTTTCGTGGTGTATTTATTCCCAATGTCCCTCAGTATTGGGGAGGAGAAAAAGAACAAAACAAACAAATTTCCAAATTCTTTCCCTGTGTGATGAAGTGCCTAAGAATTCCCAGCTACTAAAACGACATTAACTGCAACAACATCTAGTCCTGTGGAAACAATCATGATATATAGTTGAAAGGATCATCTGTGGGCTGTTTGATGCTCTCCTTTGACCAAATCAAACAGAATTTGGATGAGCTGAGAGCAGCCTGAGCCATCTGTGCTGCTTGTTGTCTGCAGTGGACCTCGCCAGTGTCCTGACACCTGAGATCATGGCTCCCATCCTGGCCAACGCAGAGGTGCAGCAGCGGCTGATGCCATACCTTCCCTCTGGGGAGTCTCTGCCTCAAAGCACGGAGGAGCTGCACAACACCATCAGCTCACCGCAGTTTCAGCAGGTCTAAAAACACAACCCGTCGCCTGGATTCCGTAGACATGGGTCATGATTACATCAAAGTCAAATTTATTTTATGAGAAAAGGAAAAGACTAAAACCATTGCATGACCGGTGCATTTAGTTCCATACCATTTTTAAAGCAGGATTCCGCTAATCATAATGAACCCTCTTGTGGTGATCATTTTTATTTCTTATCTGGTGTCTCTCTGCAGGCCATGAGCATGTTCAGCAGCGCCCTGGCATCAGGGCAACTGGGGCCTCTGATGAACCAGTTTGGTTTGCCTGCAGACGCTGTGGATGCCGCCAACAAAGGAGGTCAGTGTTGTGAGTGTGCGCGCGCATGCACACACACACACACACACTTTGTGACAGTGTTTAGTTTCTCGCCTTTATAAATGTCCTGAGAGTTTAGCGGTATGGAGGATATTAGAAGAATAAGATATTTTTGATAACTGTATAGAAAAAAATAAAATAAATTAGAAGATAGAAAGATGTTATTCATCATCACTGAAATCGGATGTTTACTTTTAGGCCTTTACTCACCACTACGAAGAGACTGCATCTTTTCACTGGTTAAACTAAAACAGTTATTTTGGCAGATGTGGAGGCTTTCGCCAAAGCCATGGAGACGGAGAACAAGTCGGACCAGGAGGGAGACTCCAAAGAGAAGAAAGATGACGATGAAGATATGAGTTTGGACTAGGAACAAAACACTATTATTATAGCTTGATGTATTTATTTAGTAACTGATGTTTTACAACCAGTATAGTACATGGTAAACACATGTAACACTTGTTATACATGTCGTGGTAGTCTACAGTACTTGAAACAACTCAGCTGGTACCTGCATCCTGCTGCCGAGGAGCAGAGTTAACAGAATAACACATTGTTTGCTGGTGTACTGAGAAATTTATTTTCAAGATTTGGTTGCACTTCAGGCATTCTAGGCTTAATAGATTCACCCGTCGCAAACTGTATTTGGCTCACAGACATAATGTGAAGAGGAAAGAACTATATTAAAGATTCACGTGTCTGGAATATAGCCGTGTACACGCATTGTGAATTATTTACTTAATAAAAAAACAACAACATTTAATTTCACTTTGGCTTTAAGATTTAGAAAATATATTTAAAAATAATTCGCATTCGACAGTAAGAAAGAACAGTGAACATTTGCTAAACATTCATGTTTTCTGAAATCACACAATAGTACAGACATTTCAAACAGACGTCAGTACAGATTTATATTGTAATATAATTTACACCAGTGCAGACAACTTTAATTTACACTACTAACAACAGGACGTGAGGACTGTTTGTGATCATCTTTTCCAGACAAAATATATATAATATGCTACCTAAATCCTAAAGATGAATAAGAAAATGGAAATGAAATGTCATAAAATAGTTGAATATTTGAGATGAGATTGTGAACATTTTGCCCCAAATATAGCTTTAGGCACTTTCTTCATAGTTGTGTGATATGGCATCCAAATGTTGACAGAGTTAGCTGCACAATAAATACTGTGGCAGGAGAACAGATTTTGGTGTTTCAGACCAATGAATGTGTAAATGAGCTTCCCACGGTTTTTAATGAAACCCCAGTCTTGGTGGACCTCTATAAAAACTACTGCTTTACGGATTTGTTGCCATCCCACCCAAAATGGTATAATGGTGTACAAAAGCAACTCTATAAAATTACTGATTTTGGTCAAATTTAAAACCATTCAAAAGTCACGGGAAAGAGAAATCTGAAGCTTATTTCCTGAGAAATGGAAAAGGAAACAGGAGTAAAATACTCCAGTGCAAATGCATAGTATGGCAAAACAGATATTCATGTCAAAATAATACCCTGGGTACAGGCGGGTAACATTAAATTAATTTGATTAAAACCACCACCTCTATAGTTTTGTTTTGCTGACAGAGCCATAATGGCTGTGTTAGCAAATCGGAGTGAATATTTATATAAAAGCAAATTCTGATGTACAAAAACACAAAATGCTGTATGGACGTATGAATATTTAAATAATCATCTAAACTCACCCCATGTAAAGGCCACTTGGACCAAATGACAACAGCCAAGACCTCTAATAGCACACAAGCTAAGTCTAATGGCTAAGACGGACCTGTTTCACAGTGAGTATAGAAACACAATCAAGTGTAGAATTCACCCCCTAATGTTCAGGACTATGAGTAAAAAAATACTACACAGCTTGTATAGTAATGATTAAAGTGCAAGTGATGATTATTCCATTGACATGAACACAGTTACATCATGACCAATTATCACGTCACAGCAAATACATTTAGATTTACACCAATCGGCCACAATATAAAAACCACTGTGAATAACATTGATCATCTCGTTCCAATGGCACCTGTCAAGGGGTGGGATATATTAGGCAGCAAGTGAAGTCAGTTATTGAAGTTGATGTGTTGGAAGCAGCGTAAGGGTCTGAACGACTTTGACAAGGGCCAAATTGTGACAGCTAGATGACTGGGTCAGAGCATCTCCAAAACGGCAGGTCTTGTGGGATGTTCCCGATATGCAGTGGTTAGTACCAAAAGTGGTGCAAGGAAGGACAACCGGTGAACCGGGGACAGGGTCATGGGCGCCCATGGCTCAGTGATGCGCATGGGAAGCGAAGGCTCGTCCGTCTGGTCCGATCCCACAGAAGAGCTACTGTAGCACAAATTGCTGAAAAAGTTCATGCTGCTATGATAGAAAGGTGTCAGAACACACAGTGCATCGCAGCTCACTCCTTAACCGCAGACCGGTCAGAGTGCCCATGCTGACCCATGTCCACCGCCGAAAGCGCCTACAACGGGCATGTGAGTGTCAGAACTAGACCATGGAGCAATGGAAGAAGTGGCCTGGTCTGATGAATCACGTTTATTTTTTTACATCATGTGTATGGCCGGGTGCGTGTGCCTCGTTTACCTGGGGAAGAGATGGCACCAGGATGCACTATGGGGAGAAGGCACGCCGACCCAACCTCGCAACTTACAGGACTTAAAGGATCTGCTGCCAACGTCTTGGTGCCAGATACCACAGGACACCTTCAGAGGTCTTGTGGAGTCCATGTCTAGACGGGTCAGAGCTGTTCTGGCGGCACGAGGGGGAATTAATGGTTTTAATGTTGTGGCTGATCGGTGTATACATCGTACCTTTTGCACGCATCATATATATTTCAAGTTCAGCTGCTATCCACACTAAAGTAAAAAATTTAAAATAAAAATACAAAACAAACATCCAGAGAAACCAAAATAAAAGCACCATGAACGTGCCATTTCAACATCTCTAACATAGAGCTCAAAGCTGTATAAACATCAGAATACTCAAATTCAGAAAAAACAACAAATATTCAATTCAATATTCGCAAACATCAAATATCTTTCACAAGTGACCCCTTAAAAAGGCAGTTAATTCAATGTTTTGAATATGGAAAATCTTTTGATTTTTTTGACATTTATGATTATTGAGGTAATAAAAGGATGACTCAGCCTACTCCCAAGTCAGGAAAGCCTTTCCATAAACTGTGCTGTTCCTTTTGTACTGGTGTCGACATTCTTGGGTAAAGACATTTAATGATGCGTTTTGCATCAAACAACAGTGGTCGGTCTGCCACAGAATGATCCCCAAGCTTACTGAGGAGCAGACGCCATCGCGCACGTTCTTGTTTACACTTACTGACCATCAGTGTCGCTGAACCGAGATGAACTGGGAAGTGATCGCCATTTTAATGATTAGAAGAAAACACCTATAAAAACACTGGTTTTCGTGTATTCACAGCCACCTCGTCAAGAAGTCACACTCAGTGACTTTAGGGTCAAAGTCAGTTTATGGAAACCATGTGTTTTCATCACGGACTTGGAGCAATGAAAAGACGCCGCGGTTTACCTTCAGGGCGTCTCGTCTAGCCCTGTTGCACCAGCCTGCGGTAGTGTGGCATGACCTTGCTGTCAGGGAGGTACAGTCCCATCTCCAAGGCCACCAGCACTTGGAACTCCAGGGGTATCAGCTCCCGTCTGTTGATGCGGAAACGCTCCTCCAGTTTCTGAAACGGAGAAAACAGACGGGTGGAAATAATTTTTCTCTCTTTTTTAAAAAAGGTGTTTGATGAAGCACGGTGGAGATAATGTTCCGTCTGATCTTCCGATTCCTCCACCTGAAGATTAGCATCAGTCATCTATTTACTAGAGCCCGACCAATGTCAGACTTTTGGATTTGATGCCGATCCCGATTCTGTAGAGGCCAAGCCCACCGTTTTCAGATGTTTTGACTGATATTTTGTCAAATGTGCAAAAAATTCTAATCAATTTGAAAAACGTATATTTTATTAAAGTTTCTACATTTGAGAACATTTAACTCATAAACAATCAAATAAAAATAAATAAAGAACGTTTTGGTTAAAATAGCTTTTTTTTGAGTTCCAGTGCATCATAACATTTTTGTGCTGCGTTTCCCATGAATGAAAACAAACAAAAAAAACATTTATTTATCCTGTACTTGTCTATTATACTTCGGGAAATGTATAAAAATCGGTTGCAAAACTGCCAATGTGGTCAAAAAAGTAAAATCCGATATATCGGTTGGGCTCTACTATTTACAGGAAGATTTATAGAAAACCACCTTCAAGAAAATTTGACCAAAAAAACAACCAAACTACCAATCAGCAGAGCCCGTTGCCTGCATCATCATGGTGACATGTAGCGGTCGAACCATCACTCACATCGATCAGCTGCCTCACTTCCGGTTTCCGCAGGTCGCTGCTTATCTTGGCAGCCAGCAGGACGCAGGCGGCAGACACCAGCTTGCGGTTCTGCTTGTTGAGATGGCCGTGCAGCACCAGCTTCTCAAAGTAAACGAAGGCCATCGCCACGGTGACGGGCTGCAGACCGCACTCCTCGCTGACGGCGCGCATCTCCCTCTTGAGGCTGGAGGTCAGAGGTCAGATCACACAGAGAAAAGCATGAAACCACACTCAAAAAGAAAGTGTGTGTGGAGGTTGGCAAGCAAAGGCAGATGAGCAGTTTCTTGATTTTCCGAGAGATTTAAAAAAAAAAAAGAAAAAAAAAGTCAAGAGGCCCGACCTCCGTATCTTGCTGAGCGTCAGCTTGATATGGGGAAACTTTTCCTTGAACATCTCGTTCATGTTCTTCTTCAGGTCGGACGGCTTCACATACTCAATAACAGATGTCTGTGGAGAAGAGAACGGCACGTCGCCTCATATCAGACTGTTTGACCTCCAGCTACACATTTTACATCACATTTCCTCTATTCAAGGAAAATGCTGGTCATTTTAACCTTATTGATCATTGCAGCTCTCCCAATGATGGAAAAATTAGACTTGGGATGAAAAATACCGGCATTTTCCATTAGCTAGCAATCATTTCAGTGAAAAACTATTCTATTAACAAATATGCCCCTGAAATGTACTTAATGTAATGAACCATCAATAAAGTCACGGCTAGAGGTGAGGTGTTTTGTGCCTCCATTACACAACAAGTTTGAGACTTCATTAAACAAAACATAAAATGAATGCTTGGTTGATTTGCAATCATTTCAAGTGACTCAATGGAACCAAAGGAACACAAAGATTTAGTGAAAAATTTCCATTGTGTATTTTTTTAACCCGCACAGAAGAGTTATTTATACTGAAAACATGTATATTCAGAATTGTCTTGCATGTGAATATTCGTAAAACTATCATCCTATTTATTATCCAATTTATAATCCAACTTCTATCTTTTAGATAGACAAATCAGCCCTTTTGGGAAAACTCACCACATACGAGGCAAATATAAGCACCCTCTTGTGCCTCCCGCAGGGCCACTGGGGATCACTGAGCAGGTTGGGGTCGTATTCTGCCAAATCCTCGATACCTGTTGGACACAGGAAAGCTCTTGCGTTAAAGTGAGCGACGACCAACGAGGTGTTAGAATGGAAAAGGGCAGAGGTGTATGTGTGAGAGCAAGGTTGCGGCACATACATGGGTCCTGTGTCATGGCGCTGCTCAGACTGCCAGAGGTCAAGTTCCTCTGTGCGTTGCCACGGAAACGAGACTGAGGGTTCGGCGCCGTGTAGCTCTCCGGCGCACAGGCAATCTTCTGCCTCACCAGAGCGTTGGTCGGGAAAAGGAACTGAGCGTACGACACGGTCTGCAGAGGAAACCACATGGAACAAGGCCCAACTGAGGACTTCTTGGGAGTCACAACACACTACGAGCCAGGACATAATGCGGCCTTTTCCTTCCAGAACAATAATAAGAGCTCCGTTTCACAGACACAGGACTAGCGGGGCGTCGACATGCGGCGGTTACCTTGCCATAAGAGCCGAGCTCCACACCCTCCAGCGAGGGGAGCAGGTCAGCGGCGACCACAGACGACAGCCTCTGCCTCTGAGAATCCAGCTTGGGATCACTGAGCGGAGAGAGAGTCACATCAAGTCAAGTCAGAAACACCACACACATACACATACACATACACATACAACTCCCTTCACCGAGGACCATATGGAGCGCAGCGAGGAGGGCGGTGACACATTAAAGCAGGGGCTGGGGGGGGTGCGCTCTAGTCCGGAACAGTGTTTGTACCTGTGGTGAAAACTCTCTCCATAGGGCAGGACTGAGAAAGCAGCATATAGAGACCGCTTGGCACCAATTAGCATGATCCTGCAGGACACAGCAAGTACAGAATAGACGGAGTGTCAGTCTAACAAGCAACTACCAGGCAGTCAGTCACTACAGGGTTAATTCATATCTACGCTCTACGGGTGCGAAGAGGACACAAGCATTGATCTGCATCCCTAAAATGGTCCAACAGCAGGGCTACTGAGAACAAACTCAACTTAAAGTTGGGTGGGGTGGGTCAGAGAGAGCTGACCCAAGGAAAAAAAAACACCAGAAAAATTTACATCTTACAGAAAGTCCGCCCTCTCAGTAAGTCCGGCAAATCCGAAACCGCACCACGAACCAGGTGGCGAGTAGTCCGTACGCAAACAAAGAAAGCTCTCACACCTGGAGGTTCCACGATAATCGAGCAAGTTGACCAAAGTCCAGATGGAAGGCCAATTTAGGATTGTTTTGAACAAACCTGCAGAATAAGTTGTTCAAAGACCCGACCAGGGACAAGAAGAAGCACATGATACACCATCACAACATGTGACTATGAGCGCGAGTCTTGGATGGAGTTATCTTTGTAAAGCTGGGGAGAAGTGTGTGTGGTGGTGAAAACAACAAACTGCTTGGGTTACGGAAATAAATCAAGTAAGGAACAAATATAAAAGGGCAAATTTCAAACTCCAAAGAGGAATTGTAATTCTGCCAAATGAAGGCTTAACAAAGCAATGGACCGCTGCCATGATTAATAAATTCAGGTGTCAATCTAACATCCAGAGGTAAACAGAGCAGCCATTGGGGGATATTTCAGTCTGCTCTCTTGCATGAGGGCTGCTCGCCCCTCGGTGTGAAGCAGTGTTATATTTCCACATTCCACATTTTGATTCCTTTCCAAGAGCGATTATATTCCCTGTTGCAATCGACACAGCGTCAGAGCACTGAGATAAGGCACCGTTTGTTCTTTTTCAACAAGGTAACCTTTATTGAATCACATTGTATATTTTACTACTTTTACACGTTAACACGTCAATTCAAATATTAGGCAAGAACAGGCAAGAACTCCAGGGTAAAAATTCAGCCTTGGTCACAGTTTTTAAGAGCACAGATCGATCACAGGTGGCTGTTTTATGGTTCATAACTTTTGGTCCTCAGATGTAAGGATTATTTTTTTAAATAGAGGTGTAATCC
Organism: Cyttopsis rosea; assembly: GCA_900302355.1. Classification (NCBI taxonomy): domain Eukaryota; kingdom Metazoa; phylum Chordata; class Actinopteri; order Zeiformes; family Parazenidae; genus Cyttopsis; species Cyttopsis rosea. Next base: position 18,686 of record OMKR01086429.1, read on the forward strand.
TCAAAGCAGGCTGCATTCCACCAAAAGCACTGTTCAAGAACCTGATGAAGCCGTACGCGATTATTAAAAAGCTTGAGGCTTCTCACAAGTATTTAATGCAGCTGCCAGTTACTGTATGCCATACACTCCTTTCATGGTTGGATATAAACACCTCCCCCAACCTACTTTTGGCATATCACACCATGTCTGCACCCTTTTGTACAAGCAACTAAAGAAAGAAAGCCGATGTATTTTGGGAAATAGCTGATGACAGCATTGAGTAGTATACGGAATCTGTCACAGGGCTAAAACGAGGGCAGGCATTGTTCCCAGGATCACTGTATGAACAATTCCCAACCAGAAACTGTGCTTGGAATACAGACAGCCGCAAACAACTTCAGCGATATGGATGACTACAGAAAATCCAGGTAAAGCTACAAAATTCAAAAAGCAAAGAGCCATGATAAGGACATGGTAAAGTTCAGAGTTTGAACACCCAGCACATGTGGGGGACCACAAGAGACTCCAAAGGGACATCCAGCCGTGTCCGTGGACAGCGTGCCTCTCTCACAATCCCTGTAGAGGGACTTCCCACTGACAAGATCTAAAGTGGATGTGTACAGAGCCATCACAAAGACCAGTGCCCACAAGGCCTGAAGGCGTTCCTGAACACATCCTCAAAGCGTGCGTTGATGTTCAGTCCCTCCCCACTCCGGCCTAGCCACTTCAGGGCCATCACCATTATCTCAGATCCATGCAGTGTTCCATGCAACCGCAACAAATATCTCCCTGTCGCACTCAAGAAGGCAGTACATTACAAACCGAGAAAGAACTGCACATAAAAAGACCCGCCAGCATAGCAAACACCCTCTCAGCATACTCCACACAAAGCGTATTCACGAGGATACAGTGAGGGAATTAAGCAGAAAAGAAAGCTGAACTCTGTCCCCGGGCTGATCAACTGTAACGCAACCGAGCATGTGATATTTGTACAGTTTGAAGATAGGAGTATGGAGGACAGAAGCTGCCAAAATTAAAAATAAATACATAAATAAATTACTCAAATAAATATGCCATTAAATGTACCAAAAAATAAATGTAGGCATTAATTAATTGATAAAATGACATAAATTTATATGTATTTATTTCTGTATTGTTTTCCCATTGCATTTCCCCTTTATTTATTTCCTCAAACTTATCTATTTCTGTAATATTTTCTTGATACATTTCTGCTTCATTATGCAAATGAGGAGGTGTTGCTTTCACAGCGCTCCAACTCCTCCAGTCTACCCGTCTCTCATAGTAGCAGCTCCGACACCGGAGCTGTTCATGCAGTGGCGTCACTAGGGTTGGTGTCACCCGGTGCAGTAATAGTTGCGCCCCTTGTGCATGGGGGTGGGGCGGGGGCTGAGACAGTATTCCTGTTACGGAGCTGAGACTCACCGAGATGCACGGAAATATTCTGCTGTGATTCTCAAACTCAGAAAAGGCAGGTAAAGGAGAGGAAGTGTTTTAAAAGAAGCGGGTAGAGGGCTGTAACGGCGACATCAGCTAGACGCTCTGTGTCTATGGAAAGTCATAGTAGTCGGAGCCGCTACGAGAGATGGGTAGACTGGAGGAGTTGGAGCGCTGTGAAAGCAACGCCTCCTCATTTGCATAATGAAGCAGAAATGCATGAAGAAATGTATAAAGAAAATAATACAGAAATAAAAGGAGTTTGGGGAAATAAATGGGGGAAATGCAAAGGGAAAACAATACAGAAATAAATAAATACGTAAATATACATTTATGTCACATTTTATCAATTAATTAATGCCTACATTTATTTTTGGTATTAATTTATTTATCGAGTCATTTATTTATTAGTCAGTCATTTATTTATTTATTTTTAATTTTGGCAGCTTCCGTCCTCCAGTCGGTAAGATGTCCCAAACCAACAGGTTAAGCGACACATTTTATCTACGTCAGTGATGCCGTTAAACTCCTAACTATTATTATTATCATCAACACACACACACACACACACACACACACACACACTATTTCAACTACATAGACATAAGCATATTACCTCATTTTAACTTAGTAATGTTATTTATTTTAAAGATACTAATTTACAAAAAACTACCGTTCTTACATATATGATTTTTTTACACTATTTCACAGGTATGTATTCCGTCTTTTTGTGCACTTTGCTGTAACCTATATTCTTCTTCTTCTTATCATCATTATGCCCCTTTTATCAAAAATGTTTTAACATTGAGCGGATGTGTGAAGCAGCATTTCTGCAGTACTGTAACGTACGACAAGCTCGGATTGGATTTGACTTTGAATTACCGCTATGAGTGTTGGCTCGGCAGCAATGTCTGAGATAAGCAGCTTATTACGAACCGGTGGGAACGGTGTACGACTAGAACCCAACGCAAGGGTTTCATCAGCCGCCGGACGAAATACATTTTTGAAAATTGAAGCTGAAACGAGTCCCTTCTGTACTTGACTCGGGGCAAATCATTGACAGAAACCCTTTTGTCAGCCACCTGGTTCCCAGGGACCCACCTGCATCCCCTGGTGTCGTACTGCCTCATGCTTTTGATGAAGTGGACCTTCTTGGTCAGTTTGGGCCCTGGGGAGCCGGAGACATTTCTTGACCTAGGCAGATGGAGAGAGAAGAGAAGAGACGGTTGATGAGCAGCGGCAGACAGAACAACACGACAAATACCGGTTTGCAACTTGAGCTTGTCTTGGTTCCATTCAATGACCCCAATCCTTTGGAATTACAGCCAAAATTAACATGGGAATAATACCCAGACAGTTATGGAAGCAGAGGTAGGATTAGGGAACGGTCACCCACAGTCCGAAGGCAACATGGCCAACAACGACTGTGTACAGATGGGAGTTGAACTGACAGCTCACATCCTCACGCATCCCATAGTCTAGGGCGCATCTCTCCGCAAGCGCCTTCAACACGGAAGTGAATACAGCCCCAGAGTGAAGGCCCGACGCCGGCCCCCGACCGGAGACGCTGCCGCACATTGTTATTCACACCAACCTTTGTCGTGAATCCAGATGTGTGGCACCGACACCGGGGGCAGGACTCAATACAGACGGCGATTTGGCACCGGAGGCGGCCTGCTGTCCGGGAGGAACCGGCGACAGAGGGGTGTCGAGCAGCAGATGCACTGCGTCTTCACTGCCCCCCTCCAAAAATACTTCATTGGCTCCGGGTGCCGGCGACATGACCAAAGAAGGACGGACGGGGCTCACCACCCCGTTCCCCGGAAAGGGAGTAGGGGACACCGGG
>OMKR01086431.1:0-14359 GCA_900302355.1 Cyttopsis rosea
CAGAAATGTTTTTTTTTATCTGCTTACAGTCATCTTCCTAAAGTGTGTGTGTGTGTGTGTGTGTGTGTGTGTGTGTGTGTGTGTGGTCTGATTGGATCAAAGCTCTATTGTATGGGCAAACCTGTCACATGGTAAACCTATCCTGCTGACACAAAACACGCAAACTTTAATAATTAAAGAAGCGTCAATGATGGGGCATTGTTATTTGGTAACCGACGCTGACCTGTAAGGCTTCATCAACTTCCTAAACAACCTCCTACTTTGTTTTTGTTTTGTTTTTTCAATAACAAAATAACCAAATTAACTATTGAATTCCTTGCAAGCTGACTCTTGCTCTCAGTAAATTTGTTCAGACTTTAGTGGGGTCTGAGGAGGTATTGTAACTTCCCCAATTGTGACAGCAGTAAATCTTACCTAGTGTGCAGTTATTAAAGCTAATTTTAAACAGGCATGTCAATTTACCATCTTCCATGAGTAATGGAAGGAAATGAGTGAATACAGTATACAGTAATTGAGAAACTGATATGATAGGTGCATCTGAGTGTACCTTGACTGCAGTTATGCTACAATTACCCATTATAATTTTAGGAATCATGTCTTCATCATGGTGTGTGTGTGTGTGTGAAGCAGAGCCTTTCTGGGAAAGACCAGATGTCCTCAGTCAGTAGCACCAGCCTTGTTATTGACAATCTGAAGGCTTTCTGTGGCTGATAATGACTCAGTTGGAACTTCAAAACTCTATCGTAATGGACAATGTAATATGAGAGGCTCTGCTCTACTTCTAATCAATGGCCAGTTTTAGCCTTGCTCTCCCTATGTGGCGTTGCATGTATCGATCGCCAGCGAGTTACACATCCCCAAAAATATGCCGGCGAATCGACATATAGGACTAAATAGACACTGCTTTGTCCGTAAGCAAACCAGTTACACGTGGTGATGAACTTGCTATCCAACTATAGTGGACCACCTTTTTTTTCTAATTGTAATTGAAACTCATAATGGTCTACTTCTGTGTGAATGAGACTGTATGTATGTGACCGTGCAAGCCTGGCTGTGGGTGTTTTTTAATTTGTATGTTAGCTGTCAGTCAGGTGAGGCTGTTGTAGACACTGACAGACCCGCCTCCCTATTCTTTGGTGTGAAAGGCGATCAGCGCTGCCCACTCAACCCGAAACACAAGCCTGTGGGTGTGTCGGTGTTGGGGTGTGTGTGTGTGGGTGTGTGAGTGTTTATATAACTTGCGTGTTGGACCTTTCTGCAGCTGTAACACAAGGCTGACACCCGAGAGCACACAAGCACCTCTCCTCTCAATCAGAGGAGGGCAGTCTGAACACCCCACGGACAGCCCTTTGAGCCCTTTGAATGTTTAACCTTTGCGTGTGTTGTGTGCGTATATACTGTATGCGTCTACACGTATGTGTGTGAGTGTGGGTGTATTGTTTGAGTCCATGTCTGGCCTGGCTTGCGATTGTTGTCAGACATCCTGTTTGTTCAGATGGATCGCTCTGTCTGTCCTGTGTTCTGTGTGTCGCTCTTTGTTTCGTGTCTAGAACAATAAAACCTATTGGCGAGCTGAGCTTTTCTTTTCAAAGGAATTTGGATTTATTTTAGGATACGCCACCAAGCTCTTTCGATTTTAGCCCCTGTTCTCTCTGATCTTTCTTCCACACCTGCGGTTCTGTTATTTGGGAGTCTCTCGGAAACACCCGAGAATTATAAACAATAGTTGTTGAGCTGCCAGATGCGCTGGGAGAGTACACAGTATATAGTGGTAATTGAGTGTCTTAATGGCCCTAAACAAAGTGGGCCATATAATAAATTTCTGATGCAGTTATAAAGTTTACAAGTGCATTTAAAACATCAGGAGAATCGAGTTAGCGAAGGAATTGCGACTTCAAGGCCAAAATTTCAAAGTCGTAAAAGTCTAATTGAATATATTTTATGGGCCATTTAAGCCAGTTCGGTTAATTAAGTTCTGGAGAGTAAAACTCTAAATCACATTCTCTCAACAAACTATTGCCCAATTTCAAACACAGACCCATCAAAATCGGGGGAAATACCAAAGAAACAATGAATCATCACTGGTATTTACCAGTGATGATTCCAAATGCCGATCTGGGATTTCTTTGTCCGTCCTTTCTTTGTAAACCAGGTTTTTTTTTACAGCTTCCCTGTAAAAACAAACAACAAGTTGATGTGGCATCCAGCTTCACTTCCTCTTATTGTAGCTGATCAACACATTCGCGGTCCCAGCCAAGATATTAAAATAAAATTAGAAAACATTCACTGAGGTAGTTGTTATCATCAGCCTGCCAATTTTGACACGTCCTACCTTTTTAAAAACAAACTAGTCAGGATTTGTATAGATGATATTCTTGAAAAATATTGCATATTGCATATTGCAATATTTTGCCTATAATCACATATAAAATCTTCTCCAATAGAATTGTATTTATTTTTGTATTATTTTCCCCTGGCAACTTTGAAAGGGGAGATAAAACCATTAAAATGCCTGAATGGCTATACACCACACTCCTCTATTGGTTTTCCAAATTACACTCCCAGAATCTCGAACCCCTCGAGGGGATCTGTCGCCCCACTTGAAGAACCTCCTAAAGTAGCATTGAAAAAAAAATAAAAACTCTGATCCCAACCCTCCAACAGAGAGAGGATTGATAACAGTCTGCAGTCTGTGTGCTCCTTTTGTTGCCAAGTTGATTTCCACAAATTCCTCATGTTTTTATGAGAACTGAGAGAACAGTTTGTCTCTGGGAGGAAGGAAAAGACAGAGCCTGTTTTCATGTGCATGCTCGGAACATCTTTTCCAAATGGTTATCATCCCATGGGACGGTTGTGAGATTGTGAATCACATGTCGAGTCTCTGGGTCCCTGCTGTGTTGGGGGTTACTGTGTGCTATACTGTGGCTATAGTGTTGGGTGCTCTTTTTATTGGACCACAGAGTTTCAGTCGTTTACCCATTGGCTGACAAACGGCTTCCTTCATCCCGCCCCCAACTCCTCTAACATGTGACTTTGTTTACATCCAGTGGAAAGTTCCAACTCCTGGGGAAAAAAATGTATTTTTCTGCAAAACTCCTCCCTACTTCTCTTCCCTGCCAGAACAACACCCATCACCCCTTCCTGAACGAATCTCGTTACTTCACCCCCTCTAGAGAGGTTCACCAGCGAGCGATAAGACCTAAACTAAGTGGAGTTTAGTAATATAGAACAAAGCTAGAAGGGAACAAAGTTAAGCAAAGAAGAACAGAGCAGGGGACCACTTAAAACACAAACACACACAGCGTCTCAGGGGTGTGTGTGAAAGCGGTCAAGTGAGAGTTATTAACCTGTTTTTCATACTTGATGCCTAATGAGTCTGAAGGGTGTGTGTTTGTGTGTGTGTGTGTGTGTGTGTGTGTGCTCGCGATTGTGTGTGCTTGTGTGCACATGGTCTTGAGGGGGCCTCTAGGGACATACAAGTATGTCTGTAGTGTTGTTGTCTTATTTTATCTGGTGCTAGAAATTAAGACACAAACAGATCAATTAAGATAATATATCCCCATTGCATAAGCCTTTATTGGGTAGGCTGCCTATTAATATTAACTATACTATAATCCCCCCGTAATCCCCCATATGTTAAGCATAAAATGACTTTATTTTGTGCTCTAGCATAAAATGACAGGTCTTCAGGAGAATGATGTTTTTGCTCTTTGATTATTTATTATTTTTACCATGAAATGCATCATAATAAATCCATCCATGTTGGCAGGACAGAAGCCATGCACTGTCTGGTATTTTGTAGTTCACCAGACCATGGTGAATAACAGTGATTACAACATGTCTTTTTTTTAAATCCAATATTCAGTTTCCCTTAAGATTGCTTGGCACTGCCTGTAGTTGAAAGTTCCAATGAGTTGAAAGGCAACTCATTGCGGGACAATACTGCTCTTGTTTTGATTTGCTAAATAGGGTGTGCTCTTTTTTAAAGAACATAAATACCACAGGGAAACGGACTACTTGCACACTCTGGAAAGTTTGCGGGTAGCCCATGTGTGTCGAAAACTGAGTCAAGTAAATCAGAAAGGAAAACCCATTTTTTTAAGGGATGGTCACGCCAACTTCATTTCATTAGTTTCATTTCAGGGGGTTTGCACTCATGCCAGCTACCTCAGTCCCTGGAACAATACACTGTACCAGGGCTGCTATGCACACGTGCACACACACAAATGCATTAATGTACATGCAAACTACACACAGACAGAGGTAAAAACACACACACTGAACAAAAATATAAACACTTTTGTTTTAGCTCCAATTTTGCATGTTGAAGTAAAGAATCCAGGATTTTTTCTAGGCTCACAAAGAGCTTATGTCTTTCAAATTTGGCCCCAAATAAATATAATGATAATCCATCTACTGGACAGGTTTGGCATGTCAAGACGCTGATTAAACTGCATGATCAGTGCACAGGTGTTCCTTATGAAGGGGACAATACAAGTCCACTCTAAAATGTGCACTCACAACACAATGCCACAGATGTTGCAAGTTTTGAGGGAGTGTGCAATTGGCATGCTGACTGCAGGAATGTCCACCAGAGCTGTTGGCAGTGAATTGAATGTTCGTTTCACTACCATAAGCCGTCTCCGATGTCATTTCCGAGAATTTGGCAGTATATCCAACCGGCCTCACAACCTCAGACCACGTGTAACCACGCCAGCCCAGGACCTCCACATCCGGCTTCTTCACCTGCGAGATTGTCTGAGACCAGCCACTCGGACCGGGCAGATGGCAGACGTGTGGCGTTGTGTGGGTGAGCGGTTTGCTGATGTCAGTGTTGTTAACAGAGTGCAACTTGGCAATTTGATGTACAGGAGTGGACCAATATTCCATAGGCCACAATCAACAACCTGATCAACTCTATGTGAAGGCGATGTGTCGCACTGCATGAGGCAAATGGTGCACACCAGATACGGACTAGTTTTCTGCCCCCCCCGCCCAAAAAATGCATATCTGTAGCCCTAGTCATGTGAAATCCATAGTTCAGTGCCTAATAAAATGTATTTTTTCAAGATAAAACTGCACATTTTAGAGTGGCCTTTTATTGTCCCCTTCAGAACACCTGTGCACTGATAATGCAGTTTAATCAGTGTCTTGACATGCCACACCTGTCCAGTAGATGGATTATCAAATCATCAAATGAAACAAAATTTAACAAAATAAATGTTTTTATTTGGGCCAAATATCAAAGACAAGGTCTTTGTGAACCTAGAATAAATCCTGGATTATTTTCTTCAACTCATGCAAATTTGGAGCAAAAACAAAAGTGTTTATATTGTTGTGTTGTATGTGAGAGGGCCAGAATGAATTCTGGCTTGTATGGCGCCTCATACATTTGTACATGCGTACACATGCATGTGTATGTGCCAAAAAATATGGAGCGTCAAAGAACTACTCTTTTGATGCCTGTCTATTGTGACGGCTAAATTAATGCATAAAACACATAAATCCTGATCTAGATTGTACTACTTGTTATTACCCATAATCATAGTGTTCGTATTATCTACCCTGAGAACAACTGGACTGTGAGTGTGAAGAGACTGAATCTATTTCATGATTTATCGTGTCCTTGTGGAAAGGAATATGGAAAAGATTTGCTGATTTCGCAGTTGAACGTGTACTTAACTTTAGAGAACTGAACTGTGAGCGTGCCGTGTCTATGTGTGTGTTGTGAAAGGTCTATGGGGAATGTCTCTTTCTTAGAAAGACGGAACATCGCCGTGCCGAAACCACAGAGATTATCGCCCAATCTTTCCATGTGACTGTAGCTTTGTGTTAACCAGAGGCTTCCTCCCTGTTTGGACCGTAGTCCAGTGCAGCCTCCAGACTCTGTTCCATCCATACATGTTTTGCTGTTGGCTAGTAAGTGCATATCCCAGCTGGGGGAGGAGAGGATGGAGGCATTCCAAAAAGAGGCTAACATCTCAAATTCTAAGTCTCTCACTCACTGTCTCGCATGCACGTTTGTATACATATACACAGAATGAAATCCGATTCCACCACCTCTACTTGACCCATAATATTTTTAGAGACTGGTCAGTTGAGACAAACTCACGTGTATGTATGTGTGTGTGTGTGTGTGTGTCTGTGTGTGATGTGGGGAGGGGGTCTACAGAAATTCTGCATGGGTCTATGTACCAGTATGTTAGTGTCTCTTGGGGTCATTTCAATCTTGTGTGTGTTTCTGTGGAGTTATTCGAGTTTGTGCCAGTGAATGCATGCACGCGTGTGTGTCCTCCACTGCCAAAAGCATTTGTGTTCAGGAATAGCTCATCTACAGTCCTTCACATGAATCCAGCAACAGCGGCGTGACAAACACATGAACCTGCTGATAAACCTTACAGCACTGGCATCAACACCTGTGTTGACCTTTCACTCCCAGGCTTCGAAACCTCTCCCTCTATTCTTTTCTGGTTGGCGCCTCTGCTACACCTGACACAACTCGGACCTCACAACTCAGTACTCGTGTTCTATGCGTGCCACAAAAACAAACAAACAATGCTCGCCAGTGGATTTTTCACCTTTTCTCTCACCAGCGGTCACAGTGGCTGATGCATGCAACTGCTAAAAGAGATTTTTTTTCTCAAGAGTAGAAAAGATCCTCTAGAAAATTACCTGCCAAATTGGCTGCTGGAGAATAGATCAATTCCAGCTTCAGGCAATTGACATTGGAATTGTTGCTCACAGTAGGAGTTATGTTTCATTGTACGAGCAATGTGGTAATATTTAATAGGTCTGTTATTTTTTTATGTGTCTATGACTTAATATTGGCATTTGTGGTCCATGAAGGAGGAGGTCAGTTAAGGGTCAGAAACCTTAGCGTAACATATGGAATACGCTTAGGTTGGGTAGAATCTATTGTGGTCCAATCATCTTTCTGGCAATGGCGGGCGTAATAAATGATTCCCTGGGAGGATTGGTGATTATACAACCTTTACCATTTGCCAGGTTAAATACCGGATTTAATTCTTGTTTCCGCCAATGGGGAAATGGTCCTGGTCACATGACATCATAATCACTGGAATATAGCAGTGAAAAGATTAGAGCGGGTACCTGACACAGAGAAATGCACACATTGAATTTTTTCACATACATACTGTACGTGCACACAATAACAATCACGCATGCACTTGGAAGAATGTCCTCCTTCCTAGCGTGCACACAAAATGAGATACCAGCATTTATCTCTTACTGAACAGCGGGCATGACCATATCTGTTAAACGTGTGCGAAGGAGTGAGTGTGATAAGTGTGATGAATGCATATTGTGAATTTGGCCGTATACATTGGTCAATAGGCCGACACTTTGCTAAATAAATCCTGAGAGTGTGCTTTTTAGTATAATATCTCAGGAGGCCCTGTTTGGTAATGGAGTATCAAGCAAGCACAGAGGACACCCTGTCACCTGCTGTGCATGCACACACCACACCACACCACACACACTCACACTTGTGTGCAAGGACCATAGAACGCACGTGAGTACTTGGCAGTCAACCCACTATCCCTTACTCGAATAACATGCTCAATCTATTCCCCATGCACACGCACACACACGAGCGCACACGCACACACACGAGCGCACATGCACATACTATATACAACTAACACACCACTTAACCACAATTCCAACTGAAGATTGATTATGGCCATTATCTATGCTTTACAACTCCAAATCTGGATTTACTAGTGCAGTTTTACTTTTCTGTTTGCCTTGAAGTACAAGTGTGTGTGTGTGCAGAAACACGTGGATAGGCACACACGCACTTGAGGGCAGATGCCAACATAGCGAGACACTTGAGGAAGTTGAGGGCGCCTGCAGCACACCACATTAACGCAGACACAGACATAGTGGCCATGTTGGAGTGTATTTTGCTGCCGGGTCTTAGAACTGGGTTACTCATGCATTATGAATACAACATGACTTCTCTCTCTCTCTCTGTTTGTCCTGCTCTCTCTCTCTCACTCTGTCTACCATTCAGTTTAGCTTCATGCTGTCTATCTGTCTGTTAGTTTATTTGCTTTATAAGATATTTTTTCTCCCTCCATTAATCCCAGCCGACCCTGCTCTCCTTTGCTCCTCCTGTGTGTGGGAGAGAGATTGTGTTTTTCATGGATTTGGATTTGTCATAGTTTTTAATTCAAGCCGTGTCAGAACAAAAAACAAGCAAACACACCTCACTTCGACTGTTGGTCCTTTGTTATCCCGTGTGTGTGTGTGTTAAGGCGTGTGTGTTTTGTCACATGTTCATGCACATGTGTCCTTAAGTAATGTAGATTTTGTGCATTGTCTGTATGTTTATATAACTTGCGTGGTGTGTGTGTGTGTGTGTGTGTGTGTGTGAGAGAGTGATGAATGGGTGTGTGCTTATCTCTTAAGTGGTGGGCATATTAATTCTCTTCCTGCACTCCCCTGGCGCGACAGCTATTGTGGCCGATTAAAACGCTCCTGCAAAAGGCCCCGGCTGCTCTATGCAAACCCATCACTTAAGAAGAGGAAGGAGAAAAATAAGTTTGTAAAAGTTGATTCCATGTGTTTTCTATGGAAATGGCAATTTGAATGACAATGAAATTATTCGGAATGGCACAAATGTTACCCTTTAGTTTCTGAAGAGACCATTTGAAGCCCCGAGTTTGGGTCGTCGTCATCTTGGCTGGAAACAGCTATAGCTTTATAGATTTGGGAAGTAGTAGTAGAGGCCATTGACCATTTTCAGTCCAACTTGTGTTCTCAATTAAAACATTTACATTCCAAATGTTAATTTCAGGTATTCTTTTTGCTCTTCAAAATTTGACACTAAGTTACCTCAAAAATTTACTCTTTAAGTGTGCTATAAGTGTGTCCATGTTGTTATGGTACTACAATTCATATGTATTTTCCACACGAAAAAGGAAAACACTCACTGTAGCCTCACGCAGTTTGTACCTTTTTTTTTTTTTCTCATTCAGAGTGTCAGCGATGAGAGGGAGAGAAGAAGACGCGAGGAGGAAGAGGAGAAGGAGAAGGAGGAGAAGACCAGTGATGAAGGCTTTATGGGAATGAAAACCCCGCTGCTGCAGGCCCACCACGCCATGGAGAAGATGGAGGAGTTTGTGCACAAGGTAGGAAACGCAAAATCCCACCGTCCCCTGAGGCGAACACAGCCGGGGCACGTTTTAATCCGAAATTTCAAAGAATGCCGAGGTCCCGTATGTTGACTTTTTCTTCTGTATCGCTCCGGAGGTTTTAGACCAAAGGTTAGGAAAGAGGGCCAACAGAGCAGATTCACAGCTGGCCATTGGAGGAAACTGAACTTCAAAACTTCCTCTTCACTTTGTACACTTTCAGCACTGCATTTAGCAAGAAAAAGGGGGGTACAAATTTAAGAGCTCATTCCTCTTTTCAGTCGATTGGTCTTCTGCAAGAGCTTCTAAATTAGTTTATTCTAGGTTGTTAGAGCTTCCATGTAAATTAATTCTCAGGTCGATGTATGAAAACCTTCCTACAACAAGAGGATTTCGTTATGAAGTCTAAAGAAAAATCGAAGTCTTAATGCAATAGGAACCTAAATAAAAGCTTAAAGGTGCAGTGTGTAGAATTTAGCAGCCACTAGCAGTGAAGTTGCAGATTGCAACCAACTGAATTCCCCTCCGTGTCCGTGGTGGCGCAAAACGGCGGTGTCCGTGTAAGGAGCTCCAGCCCCCCTGGAGATATAAACGGCTATTTCTAAGAAAACGAAAACACAACAATTCTAATTTTCATGGGATTATACACTAGTTAAAACATACTTATGAATATTATATTCCATATTCCATTCCATTTCTGCCTAGTCCGTTCCGCAAAATGCCACCAATTCTACACACTGCACCTTTAAAGAAAAACCTCAAGAAAGTCAAAATAATTTATGAAACCTGAAACTTCATAAAACCCACACTCTTTCCTGTTTTTGACACAAAACAAAAGCACTTTCACTTTCCGTGTGTCCTTATTTGCAATAGTAAAGGGGTGAAAGGCCGCTAGCTATTATTGTTCACGTGTTTATCTATTTTCTGCACAAGTCCCTCTGAAGTGAAAATGAGCAGCGACGAAAAGTCACAGGCTACAGTGTGTGTTTTGAAGATGACACCGCTGGAATGTGATGATATGAACTGAGTAAGCCAGCTTAAAGTAATATTCAGACCAAGACGTGCACACTCACGCGCACACAACACAGAGTTTGCTCAAACTACAACCAGCAGGTTTCAAATTTGAGAAATTAATCATTTGAGACCAAATGTCAACAGCTTCTCCTTCCCCGTCTTCGCTCTCCTTTTGAGAGACATGTCAGGGTATAGTTTGTTTACAGTGTACTTGCCCTTAATAGTGATAAATATATCTATCACACACACACATTGAACATTATTTTTAAAGCGCTTCAATTAGAGCCTAGAATCAAATCTTCTGCAGTCTGATTCTAACCGATAAACACCTTTAACCGATACCATGTTGACCGGGACTAATGTAAAAAATAAAGTTGCTTTTTTTTCTATTCTAATGGCGTGTCATCAACCATTCAGGTGTGGGAGGGCCGGTGGCGCGTCATCCCCCACGATGTGCTCCCTGATTGGCTGAAGGACAACGACTTCCTGCTCCACGGACACAGGCCGCCCATGCCATCATTCAGAGCCTGCTTCAAAAGCATCTTCAGAATCCACACGGAGACAGGAAACATTTGGACACACCTGCTAGGTAGGACACACACACACGTTGGAAAGTACTAACTGTTATATTTCTATATATTGTTGAACCACATGCCTGGTGGTGTGTCACAAGCCTTTCATTTAACCTTGTGGGGTCATTGCTTAGTTAACAAATTATTACATAATAACTTTATCAGCCAGACAGAGCTGGGTCACACTGGGTCGTTGAGCTTTCATAACCATTGCTGTATCAGCAAGGCATGGCAGTTGCGTAAATAAGACAAAGTGCTCCTTCAAATGCAAATTCCAGGGCCTTGGCTTTCAGTGCGCACGTTGGAATGTTGGAGTTAACATCTGCAAACTTCACTTTCCATCCAATTGAAAACGGCTCCTCTCACTATGATTGATTGAGTGTTATCATATGTATATAGTTATAACGATATTAAAAAAAAGAAAAAAGTTTGGGTTTATAGTCCGTAGTTGGAATTGCTTGCGCTGACTCTGCTCTACTCCCACCTAGTGGTGCAGAGGCGGTACTGTGACTAGGACTTGGTGCGCATACAGCGTATGAATGCTGATAACTCTCTGTCTCTCTCTTTCTCTTACTCTCTCTCTCTCTCTCGCCCAGGCTGCCTGTTCTTCCTATGTCTGGGTCTGATGTACATGTTCAGGCCCAACATGTCCTTCGTGGCTCCGGTCCAGGAGAAGGTGGTGATCGGGATGTTCTTCCTGGGCGCCATCCTCTGCCTGTCCTTCTCCTGGCTCTTCCACACCGTCTACTGCCACTCGGAGTCTGTGTCGCGCATCTTTTCCAAGTAAGAAGTAGTAGAAATGCAAAACTCGCTGAGAAAAGAAAAATTGTTAAATCTTACCGCCGCACTAAGCAGTTGTTGGATTTACAAATAGAGCCACACCCCTGGAGCTGACGATCATCACAACACTCGGAGAAGCCGTCTGAGTGTGTCCCGCTGAGTTATCACTAGAGCTGATTCCACAATGGATGAACACAGTGTGTTTTTGTCCAAGTTTAAGTGGGATTTTAAGATAATATTAAAAATGTTGCAACAAATGAAAATGTGAATTAGATATTTTTCCATCAGGCAAATTAACAGTCTACCCGAATTGTTATGTTCCAATGTTATGTCAATAAACTGCTCTTCATTAGGTGGATGTGTGTTATTACACACATCAACTTATACTATGAAAATTGTTAATCGCAGTTATTTGTATGGCACTTATCGTCAACTAAAATGTCATGATCGTGACAGTCCTAGTCCACAGTTCAAACTCTCCTTCTCTCCCCCCCTCTCTCTCTCTCTCCCCTCCAGGTTAGACTACAGCGGCATCGCCTTCCTGATCATGGGCTCCTTCGTGCCGTGGCTGTACTACTCCTTCTACTGCTCCCCGCAGCCCCGCTTCATCTACCTGATCGTGGTCTGCGTCCTGGGGCTCGCCGCCATCACAGTCTCCCAGTGCGACTTCTTCGCCACGCCTCAGTACAGAGGCGTCCGAGCAGGTACTGGGAGGTCTCAATGACAAATCATTGGTGATTCAAAAAAGTCTTAATATAACATGAGCTTAAAGGTACAATATGTAATTTCTGCTGCTAGGGGTCTCTCAATCAAAACAATAACAAACAGAATGGAATCTGATGACATCAGAAGTAGCGTGGGGATCATGGGAGTTGTAGTCTTCATTTGTCACGTGTGCGCTTTACGGGGACTGCTTTGGCGACAGAACACACACCCAACGGCAATAAATAATCATGCTCCATCAAACAATAGTTAGTAGAGTAATAGTAGAGCAATACAAACAATAGTGGAGTAGAAAAAAAAGTTTTGAAAAAAAAAATTACATGGAGTCCTCTGACGTAACATCCGGTGTTTCCCCGGAGGTTCTAGCAGTAGAGGGGTAAAGGGGACAGACGCCATGACAGGCGACCTAATGAAACGCTCCGTTACCAACTTTAAAATGATGGATTTCTCTGGGTTTGACAATTGTTGGAAACATTTGGGATAAATATAAGTATATATATAAGTATAAGTACTCAACAAAATATACAACATAGGTCGTCGTTTTTAGATATATAATGCGGAAAGGTTACATATTGGACCTTTTTAAAGGACCGATACAGGTGTTAAATTGAGTTTTATCCCATTTATTAATCAGTGTGCACATTTTACATGACCCCAGCCGACCTGACAATTGTTCACACGTCTTTATTTAATATGATCTACATTTCCATTCTAATTCTAGGATGAAAAACCTACCTTAAAATAGAGTTAGCCTTTTTTGAAGTGGGGTTGTATGAAGTATTTATCCATGGTCAGTGTATTACCTGCTGTAGATTGCGCTCTGTGCACTCCCAGTTTGGAGAAGTGGACACAACCTGCCACGCGCAAGGTAAGGAATGAATCTGTGCAGACGGCCCATCTAAAAAAATCTATATCATTTAAGTGTACGCTATATGTAGAATATTTTCACCGCTTTATCTTGCCATCAGACAGCCCTTTCATTTGGCACTACATTTTCTCAACAGTAGAACTTCCATATTTCTACACATCAGTGCACACGCAGCGTAATACAGTGCACTGCATACAGTAGGTGCACTGATGCGCAAGAATCCGGAAGTTCTACTGCACCAATTCATTCCTTAGCTTGCGCGCGGCAGGCTGTGTCCACTTCTCCAAACTGGGAGCACACAGACCACAATCTACTGCAGGTAATACACTGACCATGGATAAATACCTCATACAACCGCAGTTCAAAAAAGGCGAACTATCCCTTTAATCAAATGACTTGCTTGTGTGCTAATTCCATACTGAAGCAATGGTGCTTCTGTCTTTTGAAATGGAACGAACGAATACAGAATATTGAAAATTCAGTAACTTTAAATATCGTAAAAAATTTCGGTCCCACCGTCACCTAAGGTAACACATTTTTGTCAAAGTCGAAATATGTCAACGGTAGTGTGAAAAGTGTGTGCTGACAAGTAAACTCAATTGGATCTCGGTCTTGTCCTTGAATTGGGCGGCTGGGAAAATAACTTCAACAATTTACTCAAAGTAGCTAAACAACACTGAAAAGATTAATTCACTGGATCCACTTAAAACAATTCTTAAATTTGTAAAAAACTATCGTGAGTGAATTTCGTGAGTCATTGGACCAAATGGATCCAATGACTCCCAATGCAATGTTCTTTTTTCAGTGGAATGACTAAATAATAATAATAATAATAATAATAATAATAATAATAATAATAATAATAGCCTTATTATTATTTGTATAGCACCTTTCATACATGACATGTAGCTCAAGGTGCTTCACATTAAAAGAAGGCCATCAGATAGCGACAATAAAAGCAAAGCAAGCAAAGGAAAATGAATTTACAAAGTAGAATAATAAAACAATTAAAAGAATGAAATAAATTAAAAACAGGGTAAGAATACTATCACGACACCCAAAATGCACAAAGAAAGGGGTATAAATAAATAAATAAATAAATAGTAAATACACGACTAACGGTCATGTATTTATTCCCGCCACCTCTCTCTCGGCCTTGGTCCTTTTCTCTCTGAGTTCCAAACATTTGCCCAAACGACGACAACAAAGTTAATAGTTCAGCTCGGCTCCGTTATCTCCGTATC
>OMKR01086438.1:0-12686 GCA_900302355.1 Cyttopsis rosea
GTTTTAATTATATCTAGCGAGATATGAAAATTCAGTAAATCACCAGACGAAAAGGGGGGATATATTTTTGTTTGTAAAATGGTTCTCGGGTTGCTCATTTTACTTTTTTAAAATAGCTTACTGTAATATTAACTATTTTATGATGTTTTATGCTCTTTTTTTCAGCATTACATTATTTTCACACTTTAAGTTTTTCCTCATTCTAATAAAAAAAATTCCCTGGATTGAGCTCCAAACCACTTTATTTTTTTAATTTAATGACTTGTTGAGTAAAGAAAAAGAAAACACATTTTCTTTTTAATTTTGTCCATACCGGGTTGCCATACACTGTTGTTTCATTCCATAGCCAGCGAGTGTGAGGTTTTTGTGTGGTTTCTGTTCAGGCTTTTATTTTGAAAGGTTCCTTGACTTTCCCCACTATGTTAGAATCCACTGGGTCCTAGAGGGAAGATTTCTGTAAATATCTGGGTCCAAAGGCTCCAAAGTCAGATGAGAATCCCTCAATATGGTGTCTTTTCTTTTCCTTCTTTCTTTTTCCAACACACACTGAAATTGACCTGCCGGACGAGCGTTTAATTATATTTTTAGCATCTAAATTCTTGTCCTCGTTTCAAATTACTTTTGTTTGTTTGAAATAAATTTTACCCATTGTACAAAACAAAAGGAGCAATTTTTTTTTTTTGCAAATGGGGAATAAACTTCAATGTCAGTTTTCAGAGTAAACAGATATTAAAAAAAAAAATCTCACCACAGATATTTATTTCAAACATTGTGTGAAAGCACTAGCACAAGTGATGTTTTTTAATATTCAAATAGGAACAGGATGAGTACATTTGGGGGGTCCTCTTGTCTGACACTACCATGGGATATTTACTGTGTGCTCTGGATCCTCTTCCACTGCCAATGTAGAAAAGCAATACATTTATAGAGCGGCCCTGACACAAAGAGAAGGGTGATATTTCAAATGTATTGCTTTTTATACGTTGTATAATTTGAGTTACTCCATCCTGTGTGTCGTTTTATTTTTACTTTTATTCTTGAACCTGTACCACGCAGAGCACCACTGACGGTGTCTGTGCGTCGATAGGGCGACGTTGTTGAGATGAGATCCTGTTTTGCTGCTTGAAGGATGACTAACATGTTCTACACTACAGGGACACACCCCCCACACCCCCAAAAGCTCCCTTTTAGCTTTCAAACTGAACTGAATCATTTCAATGATTTCACGTTTAGCCTTTTGTAAATCATTAATAAATACAGATTTTTCAACAGCTGACAGTGTCTCTTTTTTTTCAGATTTTAATCTGAAACTGCCTTTCTCAGTCATGGTTTAAAGTAGTCTCAGATTTGCCCTAGTCTGGGTTTGAAAAATCTGATTTCCAGAAGGAAGATCAGAGCTAATCTAGGTCTAAGTGGAGTCTTAAATTAAACCTGGCCAGAGGCAGGTTTATTTTTGGATTAATGGATGTGGCCTCCAGGTCGACCAGGTTGATCTGGACTAAGACCAGCACCAAGATCAGACAGAAGGAGCTGACTAGTCCTTAGTCTAGGACTTCCTCGTCTAGATCCAATACATCTTAAATTAAGCAACGTCTCAGAAAGGCATTTTAAATTTTGGATTAATTTAAGTGGTATTATCTGAGTCCTGATTTAGATTAAACCCTGTCTGCGAAACTGCCCCATGTTTGAATTAAGTGCTTTATTATTGGCCAACAAAAGGAGTAGGTGCTGCTAAAATAGAAAGAAAATAAATCTGGTGCTGAAATAGAAGAAAAGCTTATTTGATTTACTAAGAAAATATGAAAAATGTGATTAAATCAATATGAAGATATTACACAGGGTTAAGATATTCTCTCTGTGAAGTACAAGTACTTCCAAGTATCTGTACTTGCTTAAGTATACTTGGTTTGGGAGACTTGACTTTTACTCCATCACATTTCAAACCAAATATCATCTTTTTACTTTATATTTGTATGTATTTGTAAATTACTATGACAACACATTGTAAACTGGAACCAGGATGTGCAGTACAGTAGCACTTTGTGTGGCTTATGTCAGGACACTGGACATGACAAGTTCATACTTAAAAGTACATTTACTGCAAATATTTTTACTGAAGTAGAAATGTAAATCTGGTACTTTCACTTGCACATGTTGTGTCAGCGGACTGGTACTTAAGTAAAAGGTGTGAGTATACTTCTCTATCTTTATTTGGTGTAACGCCGCATTTTATTCTTCAATACAGGACGATTCGGAATTTTAAGTCTTTATGGTCAAATACACACATGCGCCCTGTGTTGTGTGGTTAGTATGTTGTGTATTAGCGCTTCTCTGTCAGGATGGCCGTGTTCTCGGGCTAGTCTCCCCTGGTGGCGTGGGTTCGAATCCCACTTCAGACAGTGCACTAATAATCTAATCTTGAGAAACATTACAATTAGATGTAGTTTGTGCTTAAAAACACATTACTACCCACCCCCACTCTTTTTCTTTATTATACCATTTCTTCCCATACTAAGCTTGGAAAATGAAGAAAATTCATTCCTCAAGGTTTTTAGGGAATCTGAATATTCAGAGAAGATCAATTAGTTTTCTCTCTGCTCACTTTAGACCAAAATGTTATGAATTTTCTCCGCTTAATTTTCCTTTCTTAAATTTTTTGCTAATTGTTTAACTTGTTTAATTACTACTTCCCTGTTGAGAATTGGCACAAAGGGTTACTTGGTGTGATGTTATGCATTGGCAAATAAAACCTTCAAACTGAATCTGAGTTCAAACCCCAACGTTTGTAGCAACAATACCTTTATTTTCTTTTTTCCTAATTATTACCATACAAATATAAATAGCAGCGATCCAGCAAATCAGCGTATAACCTCAAGTACCACATTTTTGCAATAACAGAAAATGCTTAGTACAAAATGTAACAATGTTGGTAAATGCTTCATCAAAATGTAACATGAAAACGATATAGATAAATGTGCTATCAACTTTTTAAAAACATCAACATATCAAACCTTATAAGAGACCTACGTCTGCAACTAATGAAATGACTGTAGGAGTATATTCTTTAATATTTTAATACAACATGAACTGTTCTTTGGAAACAAAAACAAAAAGTATGTTAAATAAACGGCAATAGACAGCTTATTCTGTCACATGGCAATTTTCAGGCTGCTGATAATGTGGTGTACAACACATTAAAACAAAAGCAAGTACATCAAACTAAACCAACAGCCATTAAACCAAGCTGGTTACAAAAAAAATGACATTTTAATTTTAAATCACTGCTGTTCATACTCCGCTCGAGATGATTTTGGTTGCAGAACTTTGCTCACTCCTGTTTACATGCAGTCAGACATCATGACACCTGAAGGGGGAGTAAGTAGACGTACAGTTGCATAAAGTATCAAATCTCCATTCAAATTTTCCACTGTATGAATACAATAAAGAACATGGATTCACTAAGCTAGAGGTCTGCATCAATCCTAGAGTCATTATTTTACTTTGCAGGTCTTCTCTGTGGTAGTCCGCTAAAGTATCCAGGTCTGGCTCATTATTGGCTGAGGATTCTCCACCATCCTCTTCCTGGTCACTGTCATCCTCACTTGGTGTGTGACGAGGGTCAGTCCACGGCTGGTGTTCCTGGAACCTGGGTCAGCAGAATATACCAGGGTTTAGGCTCAAGTCAGTAACATTAATTTCGTTTTTAAAAGTTTTGATGATGGAAACTGCATTATAACTAATTGAAACTGAAAACTTAGTCCAGTAAATGGCTACACTTTTTTTTAAAAAATTCAAAACAGATAAAAATGCTGTCTATTTGAGATGCCGATCGTTTTACTTGTTTAATGGCCATTGTGTCACAAAAACAGTCAAAAATATCAAATGGACATATATACATTATACCTCAGTCCTAGTATGAGGTCTGTGTAACTGCCGTGTCCAGCATCCACCAGCTCCTTGGCAACATTGGTGCCATCAACCAGGATGTCCACCTCCCAGTTTGTGTCTGAAACAAACTCCCTGAAGAAAATCTGAAGGGTCTTCTGGTGTAAGCGTTGCTGGAAGAACACGACCGCCTCGTCCGTCCACAGCCCATCTGCTAAAACCGGGCTCACTCCCCTCAACAAGCATGGGTACATCACCTTTGGCAGTCGCTGCAGCTCTTCTGGAAGACTCTTCAGCCTGCAGCGGTCTTCGTATGCTACATCCACACAGTGGCCATAGTCCATGAGGTGGGCGACCACCGTTGTGTCGGCGAGGAGGACCTCCGCCCGGCACCACTTGTTCTTAGTGTCCAAATGCAGCAGACAGCATGAACCGGGAACGAGATGGACTTCGGGAAGCGGAGACAACTTGTTCGGCAGGTCGTCCAGCAAGGTGGACACCGTGTTCATAATGACAAGCAAGTCTTCCAGGACGACGCTGAAGTTGAAGGGCGTGATGACGGCTGTGGCAAAGCCGTTATATGCTTGGCCCATGTTGATGGGGGCAAAATGGAGTTGCTGAGGGTGGCTAGTTCCTGAGCTGGTGGGTTCCTGTTGGTTCTCTCTGGTCATTGTCATGGTTTGAGTTCGTCCAGGCATCAGACTTGTCTCCTTGGCATGGTGCCGTGATGTCGTCATTTCTGGTTGCAGGTTGAGGTACAGGCCGTTTATACTAATTTTAACCCACCAAAGTTTATCGGCTTCAGAGTGTGCCACAAACAACACTTTCAGTTCCTTGCCAACCAACAGTCTGAGGGATTTCCGACACGTTTCTTGGGTGTCTTTTTTCATGGCGAAACCATGGTTGTTCAACCTGCACAACACTGCAAGGACGGGGATTTGTGCCAGGCTGTTGTGAAGCTTTCTAAGGGAGCCAAAAGTTATTTCTCTAGTTACCCCATGATCCAAAAGGAAAGCCTGACACTTGCCATCACTGATATGCTCAATGACTGCTCTGTACCATTGGTTGTCCTTGTGTTGCTTCACCAAACACCAGAGTCCCTCTTTGACGTCCTCGTCAGCCAGCATCTCACACTCAGTCTTGCCAAGTCTCACATAGAAATCCCCATTCTTAAGCACAGATAAGAACATTCCTCTCTCAGTATCTTGAGCTTGAATAACGAGCGGCGTGGTTGTAGCCATGACACGTCTCCAGTTGGAGGATTTAGAGGCTCTACCCAGTTTGAAAGGGCACCTCAACGAATCACTTTGACGTCTAATTATATTGCTTTGCAGTTTCCTGGGATTTCTGCCTTTGAGAGACACCGAAACCCCTACAGATTTAGCCCTCTCTTGACTCCTTCCCTCATTCTTTGTTAGGCCGCTTTTCTCATGGGATGAATGCATCTCCCCTGTTTCACCTATACTCATCAACAAAGCAGGGGTTTCTGGGTCCGCTGTCACACTGCTGGGTGAAGTTGCTCCATTAGGTGCAACTGAAAAACCTGCTTTATCACAGAGGACCTCAATCTTGACTTGCCACCGAGTACCACTCTGACATACAAAGTCAACCATCTGTGGCTTCTCCATTACAACATCACTGAAAGAGACGCCAGTTTCACAAGTGCTTGTTTCAAGTAAGGAGCATGGTATGCTCAGTCTGGGTTGGGAGACCCATTTGCCCGTCAAGGAGTAAATCTTGTCCTTTCCCACAACTGCAGAGTTTCCATAGTCCAGGAACTCAACTTTGAAATTGGAGTTTGCTAGGTGACCCTTTACAACAGCGCGGTATAGGGCACAGTCGACATCGTATTCTGCTAGAACAAGGTCATTTATTCTCAAATCTGCCGTCGGGATCTCCCTCAGGGAATCTCTACTCTGATTAGAGTTTAGGTCCTCCCCCATTTTCAAGATGGCCAGCTCGTCCTCTTGCAATTGAAGGAAAAAGTTACCCGCTGTGGTAACATGCGAGGCGTAACACAAAGCTCTGAGACCTGCTCTAACTCTGGTGTCAGGCAAACTGGAGAGTTTGGGTGGTTCATCTGTGCGGTGCGGTGGCTGGGCTTTTTCCACTGAATCGTGTCTTTCCATTTCTTTTTTCCCATTTTTGTCATCCTCCTTGCATTTTAAAGGGACACATTTTTCACTCATACTACTGCTGGGCCACACATTTTTAATAATGGAACATCTGGTGGGGTTGGGTTTGGTTGATTTCAATGGCAGTCTTTCCTGACTTTGGCTGGTGTTGCGCTTGGGAGTCCTCACTTGCCTACCTGTGTAAACACCTACATTCTTCTTTGGAGCAGGTGTGAGATTGGCAATGAGCTTATTGACTTTGTCATTAATGTGAAGGTCTCCGTCATACAGCTCAACGATTACTGACCCGTTAGGAGTATTTCCTACTACAACAGCCTTTATTGGCTTATTGGGGATGTTTTCTTTAAGCCATTGCTTGACCTCTGCAAAGAGCTCCTTCATTGGGACCCGAGCGAGGCTGCAACTCACAGCCTGCATGGGCGTGTACAGCAGGTCTGCTGCATCTGAAGGAATGGGCAAGATATTGGTTCTCACTGTGATGGTCGTGTTCCCATAGTCCACAAAGGACACTTTGACGTGTAAAGGTGACTGAACAGGGTGCACTATGGCCCTGTACCATTTGCCATCAAGATATTTCGCCAGACACATTTTCCCGTCTACAGCTAGGTTGCTGGCCCCCACTGTGTTCTTGCTCACCGCCAAGACCTTCATTTCGAGTCTCTCAATGATTTTGGTGTTCCTGTCGAGCTGGAAGTAGAGCTCCCATGGGCTGTTAACGTGGGTGACGTAGACTTCCTCCTCACTCCCACTGCTCAGGTTGAACAATGAGTAAGTAAAAATAACAGGAGACACGTGTACTGGTCGCTTTGATAAGACCTTCACTTGCTTTGCCACGCCCTGCTCCATCAATATTTTTGTAATGCTCTGTTGTGTTTGGCCATTGCGCAGGTCCACGACGTTACACAATCCGATGCCTGCCACCGACAGTTGGGAAATGATTAGACACCTTAAGAGAACGGTACTGTTTTGCACAAAATCTTGGAACATCTTGCAAGCCTCTATGTTCCATTCCCCATGGCTCTTCAGGTCAGACGGCTCAATTATGTTGTAAAGGCTGCACTTAAAAGCTTGGCCTTCAAGTTCAGTAAACTCTGGTAGCATTGCCTGGAGATTGCGCTTTGTCGGATCAATTTGTTGGATCGTGCCATAGTCGATTAAAAAGACTTGTTGTCCTGTGATGGAGGCCCTGTACCACTTGCCATCTTCAGGAGATTTGACAATGCAAAAAATGTCGCCAAACTGAAAAGGCAAAGTATGAGTCAAGTAATACTGCTGAATCTTTGCCATCAGTTCCTCTAAAACTGGTAGCTGGGTTGAGAGTTGGCACCAGAAATCTGATGGACTGTTTATATGAGAGCAATTTACAGCAAACTGCCATCCAAGCTCGCACTTCAGTGGTTTAATTTCAGCACCTTGAACTTTTGGAGTTTCTTTTGTGCAAATTGCGTACTTTTCCTGTAATATTTGAGTTGGGACTTTCATGCCCTTCACATTTACATTCTTGAAAGCATCTTGTTGTTCCATGCTTTCACAACGTGTTTTGTTTGTTTGCATGTATTTTGCAACTCCCGTTTTTTCATTCATTTCAACGGGCTTTGACGGTGTGTATGTCCAGTATTCAGCTTGATTTGAAGAGATCAGGAAATCGGTGATGCTCTGACCATTTTCACTTTCATTCCAACGGAGGTCTACAACAACTCGGTCTTCCCTTGGGTGGACAACACGAACCAGAAGAGATCTGTTTGCTACTGCTTGTTTAAATAAGTCTGTGCTAGTGTTCGTCCAAACATCATTCAGAGGAATGACATTAACAAGAGTGCAACTGAACGCAAATGCTGCTTCACTCATTAACCTCTCTGGAATCTTCTTAATCAGCATGTGCGGGACCCTTTCCGTGTTGCCAAAATCAATAAAAAGCACCTCAACCCCATGGTCAAAATGGTCTGTCACTATGGCTCTGTAAAAGTGTCTGTCTTTTTCATACATTGCACAGCAAATTGCACCAAGCTCCGGATTCTCTAGTACTTCTCCGTTTAGTGGTACCTGACTGAAGTGATCGGTCATCTTTCTCATCATGTCTTCAAAGTCGCTGTTGCGTCTCTCTGTACTCATCCAGAACTGGTTAGGATTTATGACATACTCTACATAGCCCACACATTCGGAGCCTATTTGCAGCCGCTCTGCTTGAACTGTCCTGCACAAAGCCTGAACCATGACAGCCTTACAACACAAGTAGCCACCCTGTGGTGGTGTCTCTGTACACTTAAACACAAGATCAGATCTTGGAAGCTGCTCTGGTTCATTCCTATAGTAATCATCTGAGTTGAGCACCTTAACGGAGTACAGATTCAGTGCCTTGTCAAAGTTTCTGATCTCAACATTCAGCACCCTGCCAAGTACGCCCTTCTTAAGGAAGCCAGACTGCTCCGCTTTCAACTCCTTGTCCTGATCAGTCACAGAGGACAGTGAGCATGGAAAAGCCATGATGGGTACCGACAAGAAATCAGGAGGGAGCCTTTGGACATTCTCCACTCTGACCGATTCACAGAATCCGTAATCAACAAAAAACACGCTCACTTGAGAGTTTACAGGCAGGAACTGCACAAAGCCTCTGTACCATTTTGTATCTTTGCCTTTAACTGAGCAAAGCTGGCCCAGGTTCTCCTGCTGCATCTTATTTGGGTCTTTACTTGCAGATTCACATACTGTAGCCAACCTCTGTGACACTGCTTCAAGATTCATTGCCATACTACTCATCTGGCAGTAAAATAGCCCAGGGTTCACCGCAGCAGTTACTCTCACAGAAACACGTGTCCCCGCGCTCATCTTTGGCACACCAAATGACAGAATATCTGACAGACATCCTTGGATTCTTGATGGTTTGAAGGAGAATTCTTGTCTCCTTGACTTGTCGATGAGTAGATCAGGTACAAGTTCCATATTTTGCTTAAGTGGCACCTCTGTAAGCATCTCGACTAAAAAAAGAAATGTATTTGTGTCCACATGCTTTGCAAAACCCAGTCTGACAAGGTCCTTGTTGATATCTGGAGTTTCCAAAATTAGGACTTTGTGTGGAAGGAGGGCTTGGATGTAACCTGTGACGCTTTTCCCAATTAGAGATAAAAAGTAATTTTCTACAACACTGTCCCAGTATTCCCGCAGAGGAAGCACATTGGCAAAAAAGCCACAAACGATCTTGGGAGGAAGATTAAAGAGATCACTTGAGCAGGAAGCCAGATGAGAAATGTCAACACTCAAGATGTTTCCGTGGTCTATGAGGAAAACATCAAACGCATCCTTGTTTCTGTTTTGAACCCGCCCTCTATACCAGCGACCTGAAACAAAATCCTCAACCAGGCAAAACTCTCCCCTGTCTACAGTAGCCTTTGTCTTTGGCATGTTCTGTATTTCCACCTGCAGGATGGTGTAATCCAGGTCGCATATGGTTTGGTATTGGCCCTGGAAGTGTATAAGGGTTGCTTTAGGGTCCCAGTCCAAGTTAGTTAACTTCAGCTCTACTGGCCACAGAGCACATGGTGCAGGCAGGCCAGAATCCAGAGACCTGCAGGCAAGAGAAAGCTTTCATTATTGGGGTTTGGGGATTAAACCTTTACCGTCACACCATCAAAAGGAATAACAAATATGTCTGCAAATTAACAGTCAGTGAATAAGATATACACCTCGAGTACAAGTAATGTTCTGAAAGAAAAGGTATGAATAAATTGGTGGCAGGTCTTCTTTAAACAAATTATTCTGAAATTTCTTGAATTTAAATTTTTACAAAATGTTGTCAGTTAAGCTACTCCTTTTTTCAGTAAGGTTGTTATAAGAGTGTGAAAATGATCTGGAGGCAAAGTCTCAAATCACTCCTTAAAGGCCCTTTCAGTGATTTTGGCATTTTTGGCAGTGCAATAGATTCATTTCAGAGCCCCAGCCATTTTTGACACATAACTGATTCTACTACCAAAAGTTCAAAGTTTCAAGTTCTTATTAAAATGGTACTTGGCAAAGTGTGACATGATTATCCAAGCTGGCAGGTCCACTCACTAAAATAAAACAATTTCTTCACACATGCATTTGAGTGAGTCGGTTATCTATTGAGAGTCTGTTATCCATCTGGAAAAATCCTTCACCTCAAAATGTTTGTTTGTCTTCACTGTCTCTCCATTATTGACACTAACCATTAGCATAGTGTTGGTGAGAATCTGCTTTGTTTATCACTGATTTGCTCGCCGTGTTGCTAATATGTGATGTATGGCCACATTTTCTACTTGGAAGTCAATTGACCAGAGGTGGCCTTCAAACTATATCAACCACCTGCTTCAAAAGTAAATCAGTACCATAAATTAATTAATTGAAGTGCAACACTAAAAAAAGAACACGCTTTTTTTCAACTTAACTTTGACTGTATGAATCCATCCTTGACATTATGGCAGCTGCAACTGGAAATGTCGACTTCTAAAACAAATAAACAATGAAAGGCAAAATAATCTGGATAAGTTAAAGAGCAATACCAGCCATTTTCAGCATTAAAATGACCAAAACTATAACCTTCTCTGTGTCTGAGAACAGGTCAATCGGGCTATTTTAGAGGCCGGTCTGTAACAATCGCAGATGTGCCCGCCCCCCAGAGAGCCTGACTGAGTTGAATGGAGAATCCCAATTCCCTTCGAAACAGCACGACTTAAAGATGACATTTACACTTGTTTGAGCTCTTCCAGGCAAATGAGATCAGATAGAGGTCTATCGGTAAATGAGATGTTATAAGTTTGAACCACAACAAGCATTGCCCAGATTGTGCACTTATCACTCCACCTTCGATAAGAAACATTTCAGTCAGAGATCCCAATTTATTTTCCATTATCGATTAATCTGTCGATTATTTTCTCGATTAATCGGTTGGTTGTTTTGTCCATAAAATGTCAGAAAACGCTGAAAAACGTGGACAGCTGCTTCCCAAATCCCGAGGCGACGTACTCAAATGTCTTGTCTTGTCCACAACCCAAAGATATTCAGTTTACTGTCACACGGGACTAAAGAAACCAGAAGATATTCACATTTAAGAAGCTGGAATCAGAGAATTTGAAAATTTTCTTCTTAAAAAATGACTCAAAACGATAAATCGATTATCAAAACAGTTGGTGATTAATTGAATAGTTGGCAACTAATCGATTAATCGACTAATCCTTGCAGCTCTATCTCAAATAGCCCTAATAAACACCAGACATGCATCCAAACACACTCCCCATTTCAATGCAAAACACAGTAATGCATAGAGCAATGGGAGCAAGGCAAGAGTAATTAAGTATAAATTATAATTAAGTATTGTTATATTTTTGTGGACGCCAGTAAAAGTAGCTGCTACCCGCGTAGTAGCTAATAGAGTTAATAATAATAGACTAATATACTAATTAATAATAACAACCAACACAATTAAAAATTCATAACATGGTACAGATAATACTGGGTAAAATGGAATAAGTGACGCAGCAGCGCCATCTAGTGGCGCCGACGGATATAACACTAAAGACTAGAGAGGCGTCAGAAAAGAGGCTACTTCACTCATGTCACCGTTGCTGCATTTTGTGACCTTGTGCCATCTATCGTCACGTTAATTCCCCCGAGACAGCGCGTCCACCGCTCCGCGGTCACATGTCGGCCGCCTGCAGGACGGGCCTCACGTTCCAAACACCGAATGGTTTCATCTGATTTCCGGCCGCCCAGCTGCAGACCAGCCAATCAGAGGAAGGGCTTCGCCTGCAGACCAGCCAATCAGAGGAAGGGGCTCATGAAACGATTATCTACTACTTCATTACTTACTTTAACTATCAATAACAATTGCAATTATTATTATTATTATTATTATTATTATTATTATTATTGTTATTCTTGTTGTTATTGTTATTGTTGTTGTTGTTGTTCATATTAAGAATTGTTATTATTTAATATATAATTAAATACAGTAAATAAATACACCGTTAAATGTACTATGTGTTTATTTTAAACTAATTTATGAAAACATTCCGATTCTAAACAGGTTTTCGAATCTAAATCAAGTCCTAAGTATTTAATTCAGTTTTCGCAATAATGCTCAAACAATATTTATTTTTCATTTCATAATAAAAGGGCACTTCCAAATGCCCTTTTAACAACGACAACAACAACAAAGACAATGACAATGACAACTACAACGCAACGACAACAACAACAACGACAACAATGAGGACAACAACGACAATGACAACGACAATGACAACAACAACGACAACAACAACAACGACAATGACAACAACGACAACAATGACAACAACAATGACAATGACAACAACAACGATGACGGCGGCAACGACAACAACGGCGATGACGACAACAACAACAATGACAACAACAATGGCAACAACGACAACAACAACAATGACGACAACAACGACAACGACAATGACAACATCGACAGCAACAACAACAATGACAACAACAACAACGACAACAACAACAACAATGACAACAACAATGACAACAACAATGACAACGACAACAACAACAACGACTAAAGACGTAATATCGCGACGTTTCCTTCGTTGTTCATTTATCCATCAACTGGACGAGATCAAAGTCACGACGTGGAAGAGGAGGAGGTGCTTTCCAGAGGATGCTGATGCTGGTTAA
>OMKR01086440.1:0-11054 GCA_900302355.1 Cyttopsis rosea
CTATCAGATCCCACCTCCATCCCATCTCCACCCTATCGGCTTCCACCTCCATCCCATCTCCACCCTATCAGATCCCACCTCCATCCCATCTCCACCCTATCAGATCCCATCTCCATCCCATCTCCACCCTATCAGATCCCACCTCCATCCCATCTCCACCCTATCGGCTCCCACCTCCATCCCATCTCCACCCTATCAGATCCCACCTCCATCCCATCTCCACCCTATCAGCTCCCACCTCCATCCCATCGCCACCCTATGAGCTCCCACCTCCATCCCATCGCCACCCTATGAGCTCCCACCTCCATCCCATCGCCACCTTATCAGCTCCCACCTCCATCCCATCGCCACCTTATCAGCTCCCGCCTCCATCCCATCTAGTGACGTAAGACGGTGTTTTGTACAAATGTTCGACCACCTGCTCTCCTTCCTTCCAGCATTTTGTTCTGCAGACTGTGACTCATTATTTCAGACAGTACTTAGCTGATTGTGTATATATATGTATAATAAATGGGCTCCTGTGCTATCAGTCAAAATTCACACAGCATATTGCTAATGTAGAGTATCATTACCACAGCCATTTGGGAGCCATATTGATTCTGGACAATTAAGGCCATTAGAGGGTTTTTTCTGGATTTGGCCTCTGAAGACACGTCCACAGAACAGATCGTCATTTATATTTAGAATTTGCTCTGCTCTGTCCATTTACTCGGTTCAATAAGTAAAACCATAAAGTTTTTTTTTTTTTTACCACATACAGGGGACAAATCATCTTGTGGACTTTAATTATACACTGTATACCTGGACTAATAATCTATCCCATAGATTATTTTATATATTTTGGTCTATTTATATACAGTAGCTGTGTGGATTTATTAAGATAACTGTGAGCATGCGAGTAAAGACTTTGTGATCAGGTGCATCTATCAACCCAGACTGATGAAAATTAGAAATGGCATGAGATTAGCAACAGGAGCATCAATGATCAAAAGCAGACAGGTGGATTTGGGATCTTAAATAGAGGATGGACACAGAACAAGCTTTGCAGGCTTTGCTCCCTATTTCCATAAGTTTTCAGTACGACTCCTGTTTTTAGTGCTGACTGCTCCTATGGGGGAGTGCTCTGACGTTCTTGATGGATGTGCCAGCCAGCATGCCTACACATGTCTAATTTCGATGCTTTCTGTCCCTGTTTGCTTCTCTGCACTGTTTTGGATCTCATTCCATCTGTTTCACAATGGTTAATTAAAGATGCATGTCCATGACAAGCTGAAAACTACCAGTTAAAGTCAAGAAAGAGAGCAATATTTTGCTTGGGATAATAAAACAAGGGTGAGGTATTCGCTAGCAACTGAAATATTGTCATTTTACTGTGGTCATCACGGGTCAAATGTTGTCTGTTTGCAATTCAGCAGTGGAGAACATACAATGTTTTTGAGAGAAAAGATCTGTCTTTTCAATAAAGAATGAACTCATTTTTCACTGAGGCATCATTTCTAGCAGTAAAACCTCCATTTCACCCCCGTTTCAGACGCGATTTGAAACGTCCTGTTTTACTATTTAAAAGAATGGCTTCAGAGATGGCACAGAAATAATGAAACTGTCCCTCTTTAGGTTAATCATCTTCGGGCTTCTCTATTTTCACCGCCCCTCGCAGCTTCTGTAATTTCAATGCAATTTCAGTCTCGCTCTAGCTGTTTTGCCTGAACGCTAATCGCTGTTGCTGTGTAACGACTTTGCGACCCTGCTCTCTTTCCATGCAAAACAACATTATTTCTAAATCTCTAAATTGTCTTGGGTCAGAAAACACACGTTGGACTCCAACGCGGATTTGTCTTCTGCGGCGGGGAGCCGTACCATGCCACAATCAGGCTTAAGAAATATATTGACGAATGTTTGACTGTTTAATGTTGTGAAAAGATTGTCCATGTCCAGAGCTGCAGTCGGTCCCCGGCAGAGGTAGCTCTGGCTCCTTCCTCTGCGTATCAAGCCGTTTTGTATAAAACATGGTCATCATGAAAAGCCAACCTTCGGATCGAAGACGGCACAAAATGATTGAATGATAAAAATCATGAGATGTGACTTGTGTTGAAACACGGATCAAAGAGTACGACAAAGTTTTAAAGATAAAAGAGAAAACAAATGAAAAGGAAAAAATAGAAGCGGTGACATTCTCACACCGCGAGGTGATGTTAAAAAGGTTCAGGCTCTTTGTAATCTGCAGATTTGGGAGATTAGTGAGACTGTGGGTAAACAGGCCAATTCCATCCGGTAAGAAGCGCAGTTTAGAACTGACGTCGTAGTCACCATCATTATCAGTGGAGAGATGTGAGGAAATATCCAGGGATCTGACATGGAGACTTGATTCTAAGTAATGGTTCAACTATTAAAGTTTTAATTCACACAACTTGGTTTTCAAATTGTTTGAGGTATTTTGCTATATGCAGTAATAGTGTCAAGGTTTTTTCTCTGCCCATGCTAAGGTACTATGGGCTAGGTCAATATTACATTAAATTACATTAAACTTAATGTAATACAAAGAGATTTATTAACATGGGAAACATGCTGTACTGTATATAGTCAAAGTGTCCTTGAGCAAGACACCGAACCCCTACCTGCTCTTGTTGAGCAGTTAGGGTTTGCCGCCATCGATGAACGTGTGTGTGAATGGGTGGATGTGAGGCATGTACTGTAAAGCGCTTTGACCCTGATCCACCAGCATCTGGTTCGACCTGGGGCACGGGTGGAGGCATCGTGGGTGAGGATAAGGTGTGTGCATGGGGATATTCACAAGTACCCAGTAGTGCCGGTGGAAATTCACTGTCAGGGGAAAAAGCATAGAGTGAAGGCCGCGGTTAGCTCCCGCCTCACGCGCCCCCTGTTATTAGGGACTAATTGGCCGGGGTTTAATAGGCTAGTTAGGGAGGTAGTGGGGGGCACGTTCACGACCGGCTGAGGCCAGAGGGGCCTCCGAGGGAGAGCACACAGGCTCCTGAGGTCAGCCCCATGGCAGATTTCCCGCTCGAGTAGTCGCGTGATGACACCCTGTGCTTAGCCTTTGACCAGGTGATGAAAATCGATGGTCAACTGGTGTCCACTGGGATTGCTTCCACTCACCCATATTGTTGCATAATCCATGAACAACTGTACAGAGTGAGTCATGACACTCAAACAGAGGAGGTTACGCAATTGCCAAAAAAACGTCGGGAAATGGTTGGAAATGGAAATGGTTTTCCAGGCGGTTCACCACGACAAAACACTGAAGCGAATAATGGCCCATTTCTATTGATTCATGCAGACATGCAACGGTGGTGTGCGTCCTGCCGCAAATGCCATTAGTCAATCTGCCAGCCATCCCAAAAGCACCATTGCTCCCCCTTCCCTTAGATGAGATCCCCTTCGAAAGAATTGGGATGGAGCTCATCGGGCCATTAGACCGGAGTGCACGGCTATACCACTTTGTGTTAGTCCTGGTGGACGCGGTATCCCAAAGCAGTTCCCCTGCGTAGCATCTCTGCAAAGAGTGTGGCACAGGCTCTGTTTCAGAGCCATCTCCCGAGTCTGAATCCCAAAAGAGATTCTGACTGATCAAGGCACTTTATTTATGTCACGCACAGTCAGGGAACTGTATGAATTGTTGGGCATTTGCTCTATCCGGACCAGCATGTACCATCCCCAGATAGATGGTTTGGTGGAATGGTTCAATAAAACGCTGGTTCGTAGGTTCGTTCACAAGGATATCTGAAATTGGGATAGGTGGTTGGACTCCACAGGATTCTCCCCAAGATTCAGTACGTCCTGGACCTGAGAGCAATGATGTCCCAAAGTCGAATCAACCCACCCCGTGTGGTAGCCATCTCTCACCGGGCCAGAGTTTGCTGATGTTTTCTCCCCCTTGCCAGGGAGCACCACCCTCATAGACTGCCACATCAAAACATCCCCAGGGGTGACGGTACATTTACGGCCCTATCGCGTGCCTGAGCACAAAAGAAAGGTAGTGTAGGCAGAGATCAAGGCCATGTTAGACATGGGAGTGATTGAGGAGTCCAACAACGATTGGTGTAGATTGCGCTGGTATTGCAGCCTGATGGGTCTCTACGGTTCTGTGGGGACTATCGCAAGGTGAATGCCCCGGGTTGACAAACTCCTGGATCGGCTTGGTACGACACTGGATTTGACCAAGGGCTACTGGCAGATTCCCCTGTCTCCATAGTCCAAGGAAATAATGACCTACTTCACTCCGTACATTGTGTACCAGTTTTGCACACTTCTGTCTGGGTTGTTTGGGGCTCCAGCCACTTTCCAGTGCCTCATGGACCGGGTGCTGTGCCCGCATGCGGCACACTGTATGCTGTTGCGTACCTCAATGATGTTATCATCCACATCGGTCGTCGCTGTCTCCTTTTTCCGGTTTTACCTGCGTGATGTCTCCGCAGGGTCTCTTTCCCTATCTGTGTTCGGCATTGTGGCCGAGCGGACTCTGTGCATACGGTGTGTGTGGTGTTAGTTGCTTTACATTGGCCTTTATTTGGGGCACAATGGATTACCAGGGTTGTGGTGTGCGTATTTTACGTTCACTATCAGCTTTGGCTGCTTCAGCCTTCACCCTGGACCGTTACGCAAGTGAGGCGTGCCAAATATGTTGCACTGTTTTTGCCTTGCTCAGTTGTTCTGTCTCTCCTAATAAGCTTTAGTCAAGATTCCAGGCAAGATTTGAGCTGTTCCACAGTTTCACACTGCTACCATTAAAGACACCTGAAGTCAGCTCCTGTCTTGGGTACCTTTTGGGAGAGTGTTTAGCTCGCTGCATTGCTACGTACGCATATGCGTGGTGAGGGCAGAAGATCAGTAATTACTTTCAGTTTGTGAGTCGAACATTCCTACTCTTTTGCCGGAGTGACTCCAGACTCCTGAGTCATTTCAAACCATTTGTTCACGATAAGAAGCTCCACGCGTTTGTTTTTGTGACGTTTTCAGTGGTTAACAGCAGATCAGTTTGGTAAACACTGATCTATCTATCTATATACTGTTTATATCGATCTATGATCATTAATATCAGTCAAACAGTTTTCACTGATGATTCTGATTCTCAGCCAAAATACTTGGATGATCAGTTTTGGGGTTAAAAACTCACATCTAACCTGCTGTTATGTGTCAAAAAGAAGGAAAAGTAGAAACATTTTTCTTATAAAGCTCAACAGTGACCGCCCACTTTTTGAACAGCTCCGGTTCCGGAAGTGGTTTTCGCATTAATTTACTCCACTGACGTTTCAGAAAATCCTTATATCAAGAGTTTTAAGTCTGGAACCAAGCCAGCCAACTAGCAGATGAATCGTGACCATAAAACATTTGATTCGGAATTTGGAAAATGGAAGAAAAGGCAAAGGTACAAGACTACTTAATTTTTTTTAACAGCCTAGGAACAGGCAGGCAGTAAGCTCACTCGCCGATTGTGACGTCAATGTTCCTCCTGAACCGGATGTGACGTTCGCAGGTGCGGTGAACATTTCCGTGGTAACAGCGAGCTCCACCAATCAGAGTTGTTGTTGCCCTTTAGGATTGTGGGTAGTGTAGTACTTCTCCACGACACCACAAATAAAACATGTTTTTCTTAAAACAAGGTTAATATCATAGCAACTTGTATGGCAAGCCATTAGTATGGCAAGCCGAATTGTTGGTATCAACAATTCCAATTTATAATAACTAGTTCAGTCAGAATCGCAACTAGTAACTACGACTAACGGCTTGCCATTAACTTGTGGCTTCTACAGGAACATACACCATGGTTTCACCCAGCTCGTGGTGAGTCTACCTTGGATTGTTACGACATTATGGCCATGGTTTGCTCACTGTTGAGCTCTATTATCAAACATAATAACAGTATGTCTCTTTAAAATAAAACACGTTGGACCTTGACATCCATGTGTGAACAAGTAAGAGGAAAATATTGAATAGAAGAATCATTTATTTATCACGCGCATGCGGAGGGTGACACACACACACACACACAGTGGCGAACGATGAGATTTGGTCTCTGCATTTATCACATCCCAGCCGTCCTTCCTCCAGGGGCAGCCAGGAGCAGTGGGCAGCCCTCACTTTGTCGGTGCCCGGGGACCAATTCCAGGTGGTGGGTCCATGTTGTGGTCAGGGACAGGACAGGAAGTGTTCTACATGGGGTCCTTATGTTGGAGGAGACCCATGCGGGAGAACGTGCAAACTCCACACAGAAAGGCCCCTGATCGGGAGATAAGCCGGTGCCAACAGTACCCCAGGCGGGAATTGAACCCAGGACCTTCTTGCTGTGAGGCAGCAGTGTTAACCACTGAGCCACCGTGCTGCCCCATACTGTATATATATAAATAATTTTTTATTATCTCTTTATAATAAACACGCTGAACCTTGACGAGCAAGTCTTTAACTTATGAATAGTTTTTCAAGTTTACTTATTTTTGTACTTAATCAGTTTCGAAGACTTTTGCTGTATTACATTTCAAATGACAATTACAATTTCAATATTGCAGCGTTCTTTCACAATGTAATATTAACAGTTATTTTGTTCCATAAACCTATAGGCACTGCATTATTTAGACACATTTATTTTTTGCTAAATTAACACGAAAGTTGATATGAAAATAACAACAAATGATAGAAAGAACAGGAACTAAAATGGCCAATCACATTTTCAATCCATTTTCCACCGCTCAGCGCTGCATCCCACGTGTCATTGCTCTGATCTGGCTGGTTTCTAGTGATAACCGGCTAACCAGCGGGTATGCAGCCTACATCATAGGTTTCTTTGCTCTAATTGGTTGTAGGTCTATCCAATTGCGTCAAGAGACATTTTGGTCTGTGCCCGTTGGTAACGCCCCTTGGAATTCTAATATGAATGAGAGGTTCCATACCAATGCACATTTGCGAATTGGTCTGGCGAAGCCAGGCTAGTTAACACCAGCTCAACCTGTGTCTCTTCTATTCTTTATCCCAGGTCGGTAAAAATGGCTTAAAAAACAATAACAAAAGACGGAGTTTGAAGACGTCGGAAGTAGCATGGGATCATGGGAGTTGTTCTATTCATTGCACCATTGCCGTTAGCTCATAGACGCCGCATCGACTGCTTCGGCCCATTGCTGCGATACGTCAATGTCGCGCGATATTGGAGCGTGCAAGACCGGTAAACAAATATACAAGTAAACGGGGGAGCTGCAGTTTTTGGGATAAAAAACACTATAAAGTTTACATTTCTCAACCGATGTCAATGAGTTTGTTTTTATATTCAAGGATTAATGATCTTTATCTCACAATGTCTAGCTTTATATGGAGGACAAAAGTGTACGACCCAAAGGCCAATGCGTGGAGTCCCAGTCCTCACTCTTACATATCATCCGGTAGCAGCTCTCTTCCCGCGTGAGTTCCAGTCAGAGCGGAGCCGACGACCCGCGGCGTGTTCGTTCCGCCGCAGTCTTACCGGGCTAGCGCCGGGTACGTGCCACAAGCGCCGGGTACGTGCCACAAGCGCCGGGTACGTGCCACAAGCGCCGGGTACGTGCCACAAGCGCCGGGTACGTGCCGCCACAATCGCTGAACGGCTCACCTCTGCCAACAGGTTATGGCAAAACAACAGCAAAACATGTGAATTCACCAAACGTGCTTAATTCGTTATGCACTTAACACGCTCTAGTCACTTCCTGTGTACATTAAATGTACATCACCACAATTTAATGTACATATCCATTGGCGCTCCTTCACTTTATATTCATAATATTCAATACTCTTATTTTTATTGTCTATATTACCCATCTTTACTGGCTCTGGAATTTTTATTTTTTATTTTATTATATTTTATTTTATTTTTTTATGCCTATATGTAGTTGTTGCTTGCCATGTCCTAAGAATTTTATTGTTCAGAATGACCTTGTGTTATACTGTACAATTGACAAATAAAACTCTTTAACTTTATGAAGCGAGTTTTCACACAAAAGAAGTTAGAAAACGCTCCTATACGAGCAAATGTAGTTTGAATGTTGTAGTTGAACTCGATGGGAAAAGCTGCTTGTTTTATGGAAAACGGGGACATGTTTGGTTTATTTTAAGAGAATGAAACAAGAACAGAAGAGGTTATATTGCCTATAGAACAAAAGCCATATTATTGGTTTTTGGTTAAAGTAACACCGTAAGGACAGATGCATTTATTGTTTTTCATAGATGCAGTGGAAATGTCCTCGGTTAGAGAACGAGAGAATATATTTTTGGGTATATGTATTTAATTTTTAAGTGAATGTGTTTCCTGGGAATACTGAAGTAGTGGGCATGTGTTTAATGGGCCCAAGTAGCCTAACTGAGTTGTGAAGTAAATGAACATGTGAAGAAACGTACTGTTCTAGCTCAGTGTTAAATGGCCGTGTTATACAAAAACGGGACTGAAGCTAAGGCCGTTAGTTTACAACAGATATGTTCGATGCCCGATGTACCTTTTGTGAGAAAGGGGGAGAATAAATTCTCCCGCCGTGAAGTCAACACCAGCTCAACGTGTGTGTGTCTCTTCTATTCTTTATCACAGCGCAGGCAGGACCGAGGACCTACCGCCCGCTGACCAAGAACTGCGGGATCCCGATTTCCTGTTTCCTGAGCCGAGGACCTAAGTGACAGACTGACTCCAGCAACGGCTTCATCGGCTGACCAGCTTTGCTGACACATTCTTACTCTACAAGCTTGCGGTATCGTGCCAAGACGCGGTGGAAGAAGATTTGTCAGGCGAGCCCTCGACCAACGTGGAACTCTTTAACTTCATTGTTGCCTTTTTGAGAAGTAAACAACTGAGGAGCCTCAGACAACTCCAAACCCCTGGCCGAGCGTGCGACCGGCTGCTATATCCGGCCCTCACGTTGGCATGATAGCTAGGGGACCTGCAGACAATGCTGCTGTTTTTGGAGCACTTTGGAGAGAGGTTCGACCATCTACTCGGAGAGCAGTGGACATTGCGCCGTTTGGATCACTTGGGGACATCGGCACGGCCGTTCTACCGTCTATTCAGAGAGCAGTGGATATCGCACCATTTCGAACAGCTGATGTGCTCGCCCATAACATTAGACTAGATGAGCTAGTAGTGGCCGGGTCCA
Source organism: Cyttopsis rosea (assembly GCA_900302355.1). Classification (NCBI taxonomy): domain Eukaryota; kingdom Metazoa; phylum Chordata; class Actinopteri; order Zeiformes; family Parazenidae; genus Cyttopsis; species Cyttopsis rosea. The sequence goes on from OMKR01086440.1 coordinate 9,120, forward strand.
TCTGCCCCATTAGACTGGAGCAACAAGCAATGCAGAGACAGCAAGTCATTCTGGAGATGTTGGCTCCCCAACTTCCTGAAAGTCAAATCCTGCCTCAGGATCAGGCCATAGCTACCTTGACTGCTCTGTTTGGGAGTCTACCAGGGATGAAGGATCAGTCATGGTTTTTGGAAGGAGTGAGGAACTTGCAGCGGCTCAATGATGACAACCAAGATCATTTATCTCATCGTTGGGGAGATCAAGGCTGGGTTCCAAACACCACCCTGGATCACCAAATGCATCTGATGGTGCAAGTCGCACAGCAGATGAACAAGCGAGCGAGGACCCTCTCTTACTGGTCTTTATCGCATTTGCCACGAGGGGGGTGGTGTCTGTAGCTCAATTGTCCAGGATTACTATTGATCTCAAGACCATCACGCCCAGCCTGGCAGACCAACTCCAACCGAATTTCGGTCATCTGGTTGATGATGGAAATGTGCCTGAGATCATCCGCAGGTTGCTGGATTTCATACCAGCCCCGGCATTCAGACTGCAAATGATCATAGCCCAGGCCGTAGGCTCCGGACTAACTTCCTTATTCACTAACCACCCAGACTTCCCATGGGTTCTGGTACGCGAATCTATCCAAAGGAGGTGGACGCCGCCATCACTGCATTGACAGCTGTAGGTAGAAGAATAGAAGAATGATTTATTAATCACACATTTACCACACACATGCGGAGGGTGACACACACACACACACACACACACACACATGCAGGAGTGGCGAACGATGAGATACAGTCTCAATGCGAACACGGGGAGAACGTGCAAACTCCACACAGAAAGGGCCCTGATCGGGAGATAACCCACCGGAGCATGGTGCCAACCCAGGACCTTCTTGGTGTGAGGCAGCAGTGTTAACCACATTTTTTATTATCTCTTTATAATAAACGCGCTGAACCTTGACGCCAAAGGATAGAAACCCATACTATGGCTTTAGTGCCCCGACACTGTACAAACGGCTGGCATGGATGTGTGGGCGGCTGTTGATATCCAGCGGAGAGAGAGCTCTGGAAAGCTACCATGGTTTTGTGGAAGACCGGCCCAACAGAGACTGCGTAAATTTCATGATCCATGGTTATCATAATGCCACCGCTAACGTGGACATGAATGCGGAAATCACTGCCGAAGAGCGTGACAACCATGCTCATGCCGCTCCACTGCTAGCCGGGGGAGAGCGTATAAGGTTGAAAACAGACACCCTCCTATTATTTTTAATATTATTATTTTTTCATTCATTTTCATTGATTTCATCACTCATGTAAATTTATTGCATTTTAAATCCCTACACTGCTATCTCACATCCAGGCTGCTAGATGGCGCATTACGCTTGAGTGGTATAGAGGAAGGACTGAGGACCTACTGCTCCCTGACCGCCAAGTTAGGGAGGCAACACACACACACACACAGCAAAACTTGAAATAACAGATTGTTCTGTTTAATATTGTTCTTGTTCTAAACTTGACATAAAAAGATGATGCTTTTAAGTGATGTGGGAGATTGGCACAAACACTCAAAAGCTGAGTCAATGTTGGGTTTTTTATTATCCTTATGAACTGAACATTACCAAACCCTGCTGCTGCTGCTGCTGCTGTGGACTCCCATTGAAAAACAAAAAAGTGTCCTGTTGAACGTAAACCAATATTCTCTTTTCAACGCTCTCGTTTTGCTTCTTGTGTTTGCAGGGTTTGGTCTAGTTCTTCCATTTGTGCAAAATTGTTCTCAAAGACAAACCATATTATTCTAAATTTAAAACCATTTGTTTCCTTTTTCCTTCCCAAAATGATTCCAGCGTTTCAAGACTGATGAGTTTTTAACCGACGCTGCATGTCCCTGTTCTACACCTTCAGGCTGGTGAATACATTTGGGTAAAACAAAAGGTAAACAGAGGTT
>OMKR01086449.1:0-14841 GCA_900302355.1 Cyttopsis rosea
ACAGAGGTCCGGAAAAGGGCACACGCCATCAGAATGACGCCATCCATATGTGATAATGTCCGGCGCTCAGAAACCGTCGACGGACACGATTTGTATTCGGGGCCATCCACAAATGCCGTGGGCCAAGTTTGATCCACATCGCATTATATTTGTAGACGTAGTCGTAGTCGTTTTACCAGAGCTGACGTACCGTACGAGACGAGCAAAGGTGCCGGGGGTGGTGGAGTTGGGCGCTTTGTGACATCATCCAATATGGTATATATCTGGAGGGCTCTGGGGGGGGTGACAGCTCCCCCAAAACTCTTAAAGGGACTTATCTCAGTATAGATTATTAAAACACAAATTAATATAATTTCACATTTATCTGGATTTCTGGTGACATTTCTAAGCAGTGAAGCTCTGAAATGTTCGCAAGAGTTTGAAGTGAACATATACTAACCCCAGGTTAGTATATCTGTCGGAGCAGTTAGTAAAAAAAATGTTTCTGAAGGAAGGTACCGGAAGTACAGTAGCCGAGCAAAGGGACCGAAAGTGTCCAGAGCAGAGCACTTTGTGACATCATCATCCAATATGGTATACAGTATATGTGGAGGTTTGACTCTGAATGTTGAGAACCACCAATCACAGACTGGCTGAATACAAAGACTCTATGATGTCATATATCAGCTTCATAGAGTACAGCTGTATACTGACACACGCCAGGGTGACTTATATCAATGTCGAGCCCTGGTTCACAGCCAATATATTGTATAAATAATGGTTCTTTTGCTTTTTACCTGTGGTAAAACATCAGCCTCAGAATTTATATTTAAACTGTAATTCATGTTGGTAGAAAGTGATGCTGCGTTTCATGAGAACTCGGAAAACTGTAATTTGTGTCGGTAGTCCCAAGGTCTGTTATTTTGGTGCTTTTTCATCATATGATACCAGGATTTCATACACCAACCCCCCAACCGCCTCACGTTGCCTCCTTGCATCTCCCTCCACTGTCAATTTCCGGTCTAAGTGGTTAACTGCTGGTGTCTGAATCTAATTACATGTTCTCGTCGGACAGTGAGGAGTGTGTAATTACGCATAATGAAACGATGTTCCCAGCCCTGTGGCTCTGGTCTCTCACGCTTCAAAGTTGTATAAAACATTTGATCTACTGGCTGTTTGGAACACTAGGGATTTATTTTAATTATTATTTTGGCCATGTTGACCAGGGGGAGCAACCTGTCTATGAGTTGAGTTGTATTGGAGAAGTTTTAAACCGGTATCATCGTCAATTACAGCAACACTGTCTTCACAATATTCCATAAAGTAATATATCACAAGTTATATTATACAGTACAGCACTGTGAAGTCTGGCAACTACTATGAGGCAGGATCAGTATCTGCACGACATTGTTTCTACGTAACTAGAGGATTAATTATAACCAATGCAACGCTCCAAATTTGTTTAGAATCACAGGCACACACAAGCACACATACACAATCGAAAAACCACACACACTCGTACACACACACGCACACACACACACACACACACACACTAAAAGGCCTCCCTCCTGACAGACGTGGGGCGTAGGAAATGGCAATGGGTTTCATAGATGACAACCGCTAGTTTTTGTTTACCCCGTGTCGTACGACATGCTGAAAGACAGAATCCTGCAGAGACACCAATGCAAAGTCGAACTTGTCACAATTTTGTTTGCCTCGTCGACAGTTCGGTGACGTTGACTTCCTTCCGGATCTCGCTGACGCAGTTTGGTCCTCTCTACAATCTCTCTATGATCGCTTGTTCCCTCCTTCAAAACACCGTCCAGGTTCGAAGTCGGGGTCAAACGTACAGGCCATATCTGGCAACCAAGAAGCTGTTTGTCTAGTCAACAAAGTGAACAAATCGGGAGTTGGGAGTCACTCCGTCAAAAGAGTGAATCGTCGAGTCACAAACTGAAAATAATTACTGAGGACTAAATTAAAGTCCAAGTAAAAAAAAGGCCAAGGTATTTGGCACAATTGATATTGAATGTACTATGAATGTACAAATAATGAACAAAACAAATGACGACTCGGAAAATCAAACTGAGCTGCTATTCTGGTAGCTATTCTGCTAGTAAAACCTTGCAATTTGGATCTTGCAACACAAGAGCTAATTTCTATTCTGCGTTATTCTAATGGAATTTGAAAACACAGCAGAGCAAGCTCGAAATTGAATTGAATCTTTATTGTGAAATCAGCGTCTCAATGCTTAAGACGGAACGTATGACAGCGCATTTCAATTTGAGGATAAAATCAAAGTTGTGATGATAATATGGGGCCTACCATATGCTTTTTGTTATGGATGCTTGGATGTCTTCATAGGAAAGTGTGCCTTTTATTATCAGTGTGTGTGTGTGAGTTCTCACCTTGGACAGGACCAGTGAGACCTCGTTGGTCTGTTTGTCGGTCACCAGTATGAAGACGTCCTCCTCGTTCCCGGACTCCAGCCGGTAGGTGACCTGCCAGCTGTCTCCCCCTCGGACATCGGCGTCTCCGGCCAACACCGCCGTCACTGTCCTGCCGGTCGGAGCATCTTCTGGGATGTGGAACGGCCCGTACTGTCGGGGACCAGAAAGGAGAAAATTGTTTGATTCACAAAGGATTTGAGGTTGAGTTAAGGTTCAGGCCTGAGTCATTGCCAACCCACGCCTGCTATTGGATGGTCGGATGCAGCCGAAAATATTGCACGCACCATTTTAACTAATCATTAGAGATTTGAATCATCCACTTTCGTTACTACTACTACTACTACGTTACTTCAGTCAACCAATCTGTCACACCCTCAGAGATCCAATCATGTAGCTGCCTGTGAGTATCTGTACTGGTGGTACTCCTGGTCGTTGTTCTTTGCTGCCGTTTCAGATGCTGCGTTCTTACTAGGGCTGGGTATTGCTACGACCTCACGCTACGATATGTATCACGATACAGAGATACAATACGTATCGATACGCAATGCACGTTGATTTTGAATAAATGTCCTACACAGAATTTACCACAACAGCTGTTCTTTATTATTTTGTATAACAGTAAATACATGTATAAAGTAACCAGAAGGTTAATTATGGTTTATAATATACAAATATTTATTATCAGAACTAATAGGTGACAAACATTCAACGGAAGCAACATGGCTCTATGTTAAACACTGAATAGATCAAACAATATAATAAATATGTAAACAATTGCTCAAATGCCTTGTTTCAAACGTCTCTCAAACATTTTAGCGTACTGAATATCGATTAAATTAAATAATAAATATGTAAACCAGTAGCGTAGGCAGAAGTCACAGTGTGGGCGGCCGGAGCACGGTGGATGCTAAGCTAAGCTACCTCTGTTAGCCTCGGATCCGAGGCTAACAGAGGTAGGAGTATGTCACGATATATTGCCATATCGATTTTTGGAGCACAGCCCTAGTTCTTACGCTCCCACCTTCATCCCATCTCCACCAGTATCAGCTCCCATCTCCATCCCATCTCCACCAGTATCGGCTCCCATCTCCACCAGTATTGGCTCCCATCGCCATCCCATCTCCACCAGTATCGGCTCCCATCTCCGCCAGTATCGGCTCCCATCGCCACCAGTATCAGCTCCCATCTCCACCAGTATCAGCTCCCATCACCACAAATATCAGGTGCAGGTATCAGAGTGCTGCAGAGAGGTCTTCTAGAAGAGCTCCAGTTCTCCATCACCAAAGCAAAGATCTATCCTAATGCTTCTCATAAAGATATAGGTTCCATTACAGTTCCATTGTATCTTTCGATGTGAGTCCTAACGCCAAAACTTGACTTCTTATACAATATTATTTCCATTCAGTCTAGTCTCTCCTGATTGAAAAAAAAAAGCCCATACTTCCATACTTCTCTTAAGTTTCACTTTCATTCCTACTCAGATCAACTCTCACCCCATTACAGAGCGACCCAGGAAAAGATCCATGTGTAGTTACCGATTACTGCCGCAAGGGGCTGTTCAGATACAAAAAGTCACAAGAAATCAACAGACACATCGACACATTAGTGCTTGTAAAAAACTCGAATGCACGAGCCCCGCAGGCTTCGTCGCCGTATAACCGGCATGGGAAGTTAAGCGTTCATCTCATGTTATTACCACAAGACCGGTCTGTGTACGTTGACCTTTGATTCCTGAAACTCCGCCGCTATCTGCGCGCTTAGACGTGTCTTTAATCTGCCACTCCCGGCACTCCTCCGTCGAAGCGGTCGGGCTTCTGATCTGGGCAGCCCCCTCCCCCGGCCCCTGTCAACACTCACTGAGCACATCACTCCCTATAGCTCGGCCTTCACATGGCCATGGAAAAAGCTGGACCTCCAAGCGTGACCTACTCAAGAGCTTTTTCCACCTTGCTCTGCGTGTGTGTGGGTGAGTGTGTGTGTGTGTGTTGGGGTTGTGATGGTGTGTGTGAAAGTAGTTTGAGCGTTACCTTTTAAACAAAGTACAAAAACAAATGTGGTACTGTGTGTGTCATCAATGTCATCAATACGAATAGTCCTCTGGCTGGAACTGATGAATTAGATGATGCAGCAATTTTGATCTTGCAACTCCCATTCGAATTTGAAAGATTTCCACGGCATACCTGGCGAGAGTCAAGCCAAGCTCAGCTCTGCTCAAAGTCAACGGCGAGAAAATGTATAACCATCAAAAAGCAAATTATGATCTGAAATTACATTACATTACATAATTTAGACGCTTTGGTGTGACTAACAATAAGTAAGAATTTGTCACCAACTGTACTTCCACAGTCACTTACAGCTAAATCTTCTCTAGGAATAAATACTGTAGCATTAGAAGTGTTAGAGATTTGGAAAGTAAAGTGCAAAGAGATTCTCATGAGATAGACAGCTCAGTGCAAGATTTGTGAAATTATTCTGAAATTTGTCTTTTTTTTGTTGAAATGCAGACAAATAATGACGTGGGTTGTTTTGTGTTATGATGTGAGGGACTTGCTTTGTTCGGGGGGCGAACAAGGAGCTGCTTGTAGTTTATTATGTTCATACAGCGTTCTCTGTCAGGGAACGTGTTGTCTGACAAGGGGAACCGCCACAGATTTGCCCATTATCGCAACAAGAAAGCTCTCACGTCCCACGTAGCTCGGCATCCCTCTCCCCCGTCCACCTCCCCCCGTCCTCTCTCTATTATTCAGTAGGAGTGGGTGGGCGGCAAAAGGGGGATTTTCTGTAACTACCCTGCTATCTTTAGCCCGTTTCGCTCCGTTCCAGCACAGAAGTGAGTGGAGCCACAGTGGCGATGAGAAAGATGTAGTCAGTAATTCCCTGGTTGCCTTCATTAAAAAAAAAGAAAAAGAAAAAAGAAATCCCTAATATTTTTTGGCCAGGTCTACTGCTGCTTTCATAAGATTTTTATGGAAGAAATATTTGAGGAATGATCATTAGTAATGTGGATGTTGTGAATTGCCGATGTCTATGTAGTTAAGAAAATTGCATTAGTTTACTGTAGTGCAGCCCTTAAAGACCACATTTAACTATATTTGAACTATCATGCTATTTCAATATCTAGGCTCATATCCAATATTCATGGTGTTTTTCAGCGTGTAGCAGAAAAATCCAGCTACAGCAAACTAGACACAGATACCTATTTACAAAGCTGAAGATAGCAAGAGGAAAAAAGCCATTAGACAATGACGTCAGAGACAAACATTAAATCCCTGTCCTGGAAAATAAACTGATTTCTGTCAATATTTTCATCTTGAAAGTGCACGATATGATTGACTATATGATGAGGCACTCTCATTGTCATTCTGTATATTTATATATATATTTATATCTATATCCCAATACAGTTCCCAATGCAAAGAAAAGTCCCAAGATCAGTAAGTAATGTTACCTTGGTACTTTTCACACTAACCCCAACCCCAACCCAATCCCAAGCTGAGTCAAGTTAAAATGTCAAAGGTCATGCTCAGTGAAAGTCGTATTTGGATCATATATAAACCCATATTTTGCCATTTGCTCCATCCAGTTATGAGATGTACAATGGGTTTCGGTTAAACTTATTTTGCACACCTGCTTATTCCTGCCTAAGTCCTTAACATCTACAGTTTGATATCGACAGTGTTGGGGAAGCTACTTTGAAAGAATAGCTTTGCAAGCTATAAATTAATTCACACAGGAAGAAGTTGAACTACAGCAAAGCTACCCTAGGGAGAATTCTAGTTTGGTTGAATAAACCTACTTAGAAAAAGTAGTTCAAACTACTTTGTAAAAAAAAAAAGATCAAATTGACAATGTACATGTGATATGAAAGTATAACAAAAAATAATACAAAAAAGTCACATGCCAAAGTGCCCTAACACTAACTTTATAACGTTCACTGAATTAAATCACTTGCCTGTATGCAACATCAACAACTAAACTAAACGATAAATAAACAAGTGTATTTACTCTCGGCTTGCATAGCTCACAAGTAAAAACGTAGGATTTGTCGGTGGAGCTAGTCAGTGTCATGTATTTGCTTAAGTATGGCCGTGGTGATTCTTCCCCAAGCTGAGATTCGGGAGATTCCATGATGACGCTGTCGCTGTGTGAGTGCTGAGCAACGCCCGTGCTTTTGCACAGGCAGTCAAGTGTGTGGTGGGGTGGCTGCCTGACGAATGCATTGCCTGGGCCTCCACAGGGGTCAGGATGAAAGAAAAAGGGGGCTGGGCTGGTCAAAGGAGGTTCAATCACAGTAGAGAAGCAATGGTAAAAAAAAAATAATTAAATTATTCCTTTCCATTTATGGCGCAAAATGTTTTGCAGCTTCAGTAGTTAACTATACAAAAAATGGCAAAGAATTAATTTAACTACTTGAATCACTATGCAAATATGAATGTAATTGAATTACCAGCAAGCTACAGTATACTGCAAAATACAAATGCAACACCGCATATCGAGCAAGCAAATTATCATATGGAGATATTCAAATTTTATACTAATCACTCCGATTATATAAGTATGAAAAAGTGTTATTTTCTTTAAAAAAAACTAAAAACTAAACAAACATGCAAAGCTTAGAATATAGGAATATAACATTTGGACTATATGGATTATTGGGGAAAGTTTAATGTCTCTAGTAGTTACTATTTCACAGGATTTTGGCCTTTGTGCTTGAACACATAATAATACATTTTACTTATAACAAACTTTTCATGTGGTTAAAAATCTCAACTTGCTAGAGAGAAAAATGCAATAACAAAATCTAAATAAAATTAAAGTTATTTAAAGAGTTCTCTTTAGGGGCCCCAGCGATCGCTATCCAATGGCAGAATCGCGGTCGGTCGCAGGTTCAAAGCGCTGTGTGTGTGGAGGTGGATTTTGGGCTATAAATAAATCAGTGGAAAACTGGACCTCTGAAGCGGGGCTTTATCAGATTAAACTCAAAAGAACACTGGCCCATTTGTAGCACAAAGAAATGAATAAAACTCCTCCGATAACACAGTTCCATCTCTTTAAGCCCGGGATCAGCGGCCACAGACGGCAAGTTCAAGCCCTTATTATTATAATAAATTGTTTTTCTTATCAGGGTTCCACTGCGAAGCATGGATTGCTGGAATTCCTATTATTATTTATTTTTCTCCTGTATTTTGTCCAATAACTCATCCATACATTGGTAACTTTTTGTTCATTTCGGCACACGCATAGTCCCGGCCAAGCCTAACCTGGCTACAAACAATGGCACTGGTTGGCCCATAGGGGGTGCTATAACACGCATTCTGAGTCAAAGGTAGCCTGGCATCACCAGACCCTTTCGCAAATGCGTATTGGTCTGGAACCTCTCCGTTCATTTTCGATTTCCAAGGGGCGTTACCAATGGGTGCTGACCAAAATTTCTCTGGATGCAATTGGATAGACCTACAACCAATCAGAGCAACGACACATGTGACGTAGGCTGCATACCCACTGGTTAGTCGTTAGCGCTAGAAACCCGCCCCAATTGGATAGACCTACAACCAATCAGAGCAACGACACATGGCACGTAGCGCTGAGTGACGGAAAATGGCGACTGTGATTGGCCTGATGATAAAATCATCGGTTCGAACGGGAGGATGGCCAGACCAATCTACCAAAGCAAATTAATCATGAGCTCGCAGATACGCATGAACATAGTTTGAGAAAAGCTAAGGGATTGGTCAAAAATTGGCGAAATTATTAGGCAATCAATTTCCAAAATTTGGCAAAAACAATTCGCTGTAAAATCATGACACAGTACTAAACCCACTTGAAATTAATCAGGGCAGCTAGAAAGATGATGGAAAACATGTCTACCAAGTGCCATAGTGATATCTTGATATTTGAAGAAAATAGCTAATGAAATATTTCTAGTGGGCACAATGCATGTGTGATTGTGGCGTAGAACCTTGTGAAAAGCGGAACTGGAAAGTAATGCATTGGCCTTGCCTAGGAGCTACGGCTTAATTTTAATGTGAAAATTCCTGACGGATGTGAAGACGATGTTGCTGTTTGTTTCAGTTCTGGCTCATCGGAAGGAGACATGAATGATATCCTCCATTTTGATTGAGTCGTCAGGATTGCCAGAGAAGGTAAGATGCCAAATTGCTGTATGTAGTGGTTTTAGATCAAAGTTGTGTCGTCACTGTCTGAGTGCATGTTCATTCCTTATTCAGTGGAACTCGATCCATTGCTGCCATGCAGCTATATATATATTTTATAATACTAATAATAATAATTATTATTATATTATTACTCTGATCTACCAACCCAGTATCGTGCCTTTTTGTGGTTAGGGTTATGGTTCGGGTTTAAATATTACGTAATGTATATAATAATTTGTTTTTGAGTATGACTCTGATTCTATGATTTATGTCAGGGAGAAGTACTCCATCCCTCCTACCCATGGCTTCCCCCGTGCTGTTACCGAAATGACTTCCAGCGAGCTCCACCAATCAGAGATGTTGCTGTTACAATTGAGGATTGTGGGTAATGTAGTACTTCTCCATGACATCGCAAATATGTTTTTCTCAAAACAAGGTTGATATCATACAGACTTCTAATGGCTTCTACAGGAGCATATACCATCGTTTCACAATCTCCTAGCTCGTGGTAAGTCCACCTTGGATGGTGATGACATTATGGCTAATAATCAAATTCCTCGATTCAGGGGATGCCATTCAGATGAATGGGATTTTCACTTCCAGGAGCTCTAAGGGACGTGGTTAGTTTTTGAGGAGGTCTGGCGCAAAAATCTGAAAAATCGGTGAGTATCCATAATACACCACATTTACCCTTTGTTGCATTTGTTGTTTTGACGTATAAATAACTACTAGAGGGTGCAAAATGCATCGGTTAAAATTTTGTTCTGTGTAACACGAATGAAGTCGGACGAATCTCCCAATTGAAATGCATTGATTTAAATTTTGTTCTGTGTAACACGAAAAAGGTCAGACAATCGTGCTCGATTCAATAGATACATTTTCGTGACTATGCGCACGAAAAAGTGTGATACCGGGTTGGATCTACTCATACGTTGTTGTGGCAGTGGGGATCGGTTTTGGCGCCTTCTGCAGGTGGAGAGAGCCAGCACGGGCAACCGAAAGGGGACGCACCTGCAGGAGATGAGGTAATTAGCAGAGGGATTAAACGCTGCTGTGTTTTCACCTCCCACTCTCTCTCTCCTGACAGCGAGGCTGGGTCCCTTTCCAGATCGTGGTGACGTAGCAGCAAGTGCCCACATATAATTGTGAAGTTTGTGTTGCAATAAACGTCCCACAAAGACTATTCTACCTGCCTCCTGGTCCATCTCTGCCAGACCACGACAAGAGACACGTCAAGTTGTCTATTTTCTTTTTTACTGACGTGTTATTCATCATGGAACTAAAATAAGCTTAGTGGGGTCTTCCATGATGCGGTATCTATAAGTGAATGTATATCTGTGCATCTACCTCGTGTTGGGAGAAGACGGGAGGGTTGTTGTTCTCATCCTGTACCGTCACCACCAGCGTGCACGAGCTGTTCAGACCTGCAAACCACATCACCACAGCTTCTGTTCGTCACTAAAGTATGTAGCTGTGACGCGGCCGATGCATCATGCTGCATCTGCCACACAGTCATGCCTGGTGGTCAACCCCAAAAGCCAGGCCATACATACATTACATATATCAGCTTTAAAGGGTGAGTTTGTATACATGCAATGCTTGGATTCACAGAGAAAATGTGTTGAAGTCAGCAACGTTCGAATTTTCTTGCAAAGTTGAATTGCAAATCGGCGGAGGTTTGACTCCAAAGCTAAATTGAATTTAGGCACGTTGCAACCTATTCTGGTGTTTTGTTGGTATTTTATATTCTGGAAATTATTTTAGAGACAAATAATGGCTGAGGGACCTGAAATGTTGCCTTTTTGGGACCCCACAAAGTGGCGTTTTTCATTCACTATCATTCACTGAGGAATGATAGTTTAAGGTCTAAATTAATGACCCCGAATCTGAAAATTTGGATAATATTGACCTTTTTCTTTGTTAAATGCATTATTGTTTGCTATCTTTCTATGGCTTTTTTTGCTATTTGAAGGCTCCTCTATTAAATGTGTTGCATGTTGGGTATGAAAGGTGCTATACAAATAAAGGTCATTATTATATTATTATAATTATATACAACCATCTTCAGATCTTCATTCATTTATGTATTGTATTTTTTGTGTGTCTTCAAATTAAATAGGAATAGGAATAAATGTAAAGAATAGGAAAGAATAAGATATTAGCATTAAAGATTATTTTCAGTGCTATCCTCAATAATTGTCTGAATTGGTTCATATATTGGACATATTTTTCTGAAGAATGGCTCTGAGCAGCCCATTCCTGTTTTCAATATATTCATTTTCAATATCAATACATACTGTACAAAGGAAAGAATGTGTGAGCAACAGGAGAAAACGTATAGCACAAGATTCTTTGGAAACAAGGCCACAAAAGCTGGAGGTTCAGGGTGAAGAGGTCTAGTTCACTTTATTGTATCCACAAAGGAAAATACTATTCCATAGTCTGTCTGAAACATTTTGTCTTTGAAAAGCGTGACGGTCACCTTTGGCGTCCTCGGCAGTGATGGTGAGTGTGTACTGCGGCGCCGTGCCCTCCATGCTGTCGGCCTGCACGGAGATGACGCCCGAGTCGCGGTCCACCCGGAAAAGCGCGCGGGGGCTCTCTGGGATCTGCCCCACCAGGCGGTAGAAGATCCGCACGTTGTCCGTCTTGGGGTCGTCGTTGTCCGCCGCCTGCACGGTCAGGATTTCCGTCCCTGCGGAAGAAGAGAGAGCTCGATTTGGGGGTCTCAAAAAAATGTTGGCAAACAAGAAACATCTCTACATCATCTATATATGATTACAATCATCAGAACTCATCAATACATTTGCGTGACGACAATCAATTTTGTCTGAATTGGACATAAGATAATTATATGGCATGCAAATTTATGCGAGGAATCTCTGTCTTTCTTTCTGTGTGTATATATGTGTGTGTGTGTGTCCTTCGATTATCTCAACAACCGTTCATCCGATCTACTCTGTACTTGGCGGGCGTATTGCTGGGGACCCAAGGTGTGTCGAATTTGGTGCAATTTGCACACCGGGTAATATTAATAAACTTTGATTAGTTTTTGTTATCATCGCAAATTCATGTGGAATCTGGAAGATGGGAAGGATGGGAGGAAGGAAGGGGAGAAGGATAGAAGGATCTGCACGGGCACTGCATGGAAACCTGCAAGCAGCAATACCGGAGGCCGTTCTGACCAGGCATGTTTTAAACGGGCACTGCGCTACTGTAAGAGTTGTCTGTCAGAACCCCATCTACTGTATCTGAACTTCAGTTATCCAAAATGACCAGTCAACTGAACCAGGATTATTCATCTGTTGTCAAATGCATCAAATCCAGTCAAATCTTTACGGCCACCTGACAGAAATATTTGGTTGAATCAAAGCACCAATGAATACGAAATATGAAAACTGTTTGTAAGTCGATTCAACTGGTTCAGTTACCCCCCCAAAAAAAATAAGATATCCGGATGAAAGACAAGCCTTTTCAATTATTTTTGTCCTACCTCTGCGATCCTATTGGATGAGCAAATTGTCAAAAAGCAGAAACAAAAGGCTTTTTTTAAAATCACAAATTGATACTTGAAGACTGCTTTTCATGATCCTTTGCATGCCGCTTCCGCCGGTGCCTTGGCAGACGTCCCAATCCGCTTTCACAGCAGCTTCATCTGAAATGTTCCGTTACTCGCCTCCTTTTAATCCACTCGTGTTGGCTCTCTAATATAATTGCTGCTAAAAAAAAACAATATTCCCGTTATAGAGCGAAGGGGATGGACAATAGATAAGACCTCCCCGTGTCTGGCTTTACCTTGAGCCCTTGCATGTACATCAAAGTAAGGGGAAATGCAATACATCAACAAGTGTTAACATTAACCAGTAAAAAGAGAATTCAACTTCTTGCCTTTCCTAGTAGGGATGCACCAATTACATTTTTCGAGTAATGAAGGCTCGTACGGATTACTCACACTTGGTCACTATGGAGTGCCGATACAATCACAGACGTTATAGCCTACAGTAATAGTGAGATCACTACTTACTGTGGAGATTTTCTGTGAGATCATTATATACTTTTGAAGACCCGGTGAGTCAAACGTAGAATACAGAACTTCAAACGTAGAATTTCAAACGTAGAACATGATCTCAGCAACTATGTCACTATCACAAATGGCATCAGGTTGGTATCGGTTATAGGTATCCGAGTGGGAGTATGTGAACACAGTGCTTGACTCGATACAGATGCCGATCCTGATACCTGTGAATCCCTAACTGTTTGCAGAAATATTCCTCATCCACGCGATAAGAATAAGCTCTGAACCAGTGCTATGTAGGGAGTCCAGCTGGACAGACTACAACCAAGGGAAGGGTTAGGGTTAGGGTTAGGCTAAATTGTGATGCAAGAACAGAATAAAAGGATCCTTGTGAGAATTCCTTTCACAATCAGAGCCAAACCGACCCTTCTGACTCGTTACACCGACGGAATCAAACGAACGAAGAGTCGGAAAGTAGAACAAATCTTTTTACTGAGTCACTCATAAAGAGCTGAATCTCCAAAAAGAGCTGAACTTTTCATCAATAGTGCTTATATTGTCAAAAAATACAAAACAGAAATAGATGTTATGTTATGGTATTAACTTATTACAGTATGTACAGTGTAACACCAGTGTTATTTTGCGTACATTATTGCACAAGTTGTGTGTGTGTGAGTGAGTCAGAGACAGACAGACAGACAGACAGACAGACAGACACTGTAGATGCTGAGTGGAGTTACAAACAGAGGGATGAGAGAGGAGAGATGAGATAGCGAGTAAATGTCAGTCACCTCGTGGGGCCAGCTCTTTGACGACGGCGTGGTACTGTGCCTGCGGAAAGGTGGGCCGGTTATCGTTGGCGTCGCCCACCATCACCCTCAGCTCCACGGGCTTGGCGATCTCTCTGCCATCTGGACGCTCCACCACGATGCTGATAAGGAACTGACAGACACCCAGAGGTCGGAGGGCACAAAACAGAAAAATGGCATCACGGTCTGCAGTTTGGCCCTCGCACAAATGAGTAACATCTCATTCATAGTTTACATCCGAGGTTGCCAAACTTTTCCTATGCCAAGCAACCACATGCACAGTTACAGTTTGGAACAACCAATGAATTTGTGGACAAAATAAACACCTCCAAACCACCTCCAAAAATTGTTCTGCTGTTCTTTTTTTATACACTAAGCGACTGGAGATATTACTGTCCAGTCTGTGGAATCATTTTTCAATGCATTGATGTGGCCGTCGCACCGCCCCTAACTGCCTCCTGCCACGAGACCCGCCGCGGGGTTGTGACCCAGAATTTGGAAACCGCTGATTCATATCATTCAACCCCAGTGTAAAATTTTCCGCAATTAAATTTTTACTAGGGTGCGGTCTGACGGAGCGCCATTGGACCACTTTCATCATGCCAGGCTATAACCAGATGAGGCCGCGGAGCAGGACACGTGTGGAGGCACTAAACAGCTCCATCACTTAGCATGCGAGTTGATTGATTTATGGATCTGTGTTCAGAGTAACACAAGTGAGGCATTTGGCATTGAACCGCTCTTTAGAATCATCCAAAGAATCGATCAGTTCTTCTAGGACAATGTATGGATGGCCCTGGGATATTTTCACACTATGGGGAGAGAGCTGGGAGCACAAACACCATGTCTGCTCCATCTATAGAATGAAGAAGAAGAATGATTTATTCGTCACACATTATACCACACACGCGGAGGGTGACACACACACACACACGCAGGTGGTGAACGATGAGATACAGTCTCTGCATTTATCCCATCCTGGCCGTCCTTCCTCCAGGAGCAGTGGGCAGCCCTCACTTCGTCGGCGCCCGGGGACCAGTTCCGGGTGGTGGGTCCGTGCCGTGGTCAGGGACAGGACAGGAAGTGTTCTGCACGTTTTTAGTCGGGGTCCTTATGTTGGAGGAGACCCATGCGAACACAGGGAGAACGTGCAAACTCCACACAGAAAGGCCCCTGATCGGGCGATAACCCACCGGAGCACGGTGCCAACAGCGCCCCCAGGGAATCGACCCCAGGACCTTCAGTGAAACTAGTGAAACCTAGTGAAACCTCAGCCCAGATCTGCACAACCGCACATTGTCAGTCTCACACTTTTTGCAAAACGCTACACACAGTGTTTTGCAAAACACTAAACACACTTCTCTACATTAGACAGAGCAACCGGTCAAACACGGCCGTGTGCGGACACTTAGGTGCTTAATTGTAAACTC
>OMKR01086459.1:0-11585 GCA_900302355.1 Cyttopsis rosea
TAATGTGAGAAAGAAAGAAAGAAAGAAATAGAGAAAGAGAGAGGGAGAGAGAAAGAAATATATATATATATATATATATATATATATATATATAGAGAGAGAGAGAGAGAGAGAGAGAGAGAGAGAGAGAGAGAGAGAGAGAAAGAAAGAAATCAAGAGAGAGAGAGAGAGAGAGAAAGAAAGAGAGAGAGAGAAAGACTCGTCTGTTCAATATCTGATAATTACAAGATCCTGATCTGGAAATTACGAGATAAGGTGTCAAAAAAAGACATTTACTTTGTGAATGCAATGCGCTTCATACTGGATACAATACCAAGGTCCATGTTTTGAAAACCGGACTCACGGTGTAGTAGTTATGGTCGACTACCATTAGGGCATTTTTTAAAGGCTACATCTTGCATCATAATCACCGCCAACAGCTACAACACATGACTTGTGTGTGACACTTGTGTGGCCAGACAATTTATGACCATCCAAAATATATATCTTCTAAGCATACATTCAAACGGCAACATAAGAAAGAAATATATATATTCCAGCAAATTTGTTCAAATCTGGAGGGGGAAACAAGCTTCTAATGCATTAAAAGGCACAGTAGTCGCTTACCTTTAGTGACTGATAGGTGAAAAAGTGTTCCTTCATCGGCCCCATTTTCAATCTCCACAGCACACCAGTAATACATGTTCTGCACTATCAGATTTTCGAAGGTCACATTGAAGGTTCTTTCGTTGGGGCTGTCGGAGATTAAATACGAAGCTTTGGGTAGGTCCGTTTTCACTGCAAAAGTACATGAAAAGAAGGTGTGTCCTATACACAAGTATTTCACGTGGCTTTTATATTTCTCATCATAGAGACATGGGATGGATAACGACCCTCCTGCATTCACAGACACACTGCTCACTGTCATTACACTGTGGATTCCTGCAAACAAAACAAGAATCTATTGTAAGTGTAGATCGTAGAATACAGATAAAATACCACGCCCAAACTGATTGGAGATATGGCCACAATGGCTAATATTATCGTCGCTCATAATCACCCAGGCCTAGGAAAATGTGACACTTTCTATTGTAAACAATTAACACTGACCTGTGAATCCAGAGAAGACGAGACCGATGATGATGAGCCGAGTATCCATTAAAATGTACTGTGGTAATAGGTGTATTTGTAGAGAGAAGGGGTGTGAGCGTATCTAGACGACGGAGGAAACGGAGGAAGCTTTGGCCGCACACATGGGCTCTGGATGTATACCAGCCCGTTTTTTCTAACTTCCTAGATTTTGCAAATTTGCAATTACTGCAACAAAAGTACTTCTGCATTACAGAAACGGATGCAGGTGTTTGATGTCATGACTGTCAGGTCAGTTTCCATGACCAGTTACCATGTCCAAACACAGACACCAAACCCAGTACTCATATGAATTATAAATCTGGATTCAACTTTACACATGGACATTATAATACCATGCAAGATAACTCAGACATACAAAAACAACTCATTTGTTAATTGTGTGTGGAGTTCAAATTCTCGACCTGCAATGCTGCTCTTTATTCATTCTTTAATCAACAAATACTGCTGCAATAACTCTGATGGAAATTGTAACAGCAATTCGGCATGTGGCCTCTTCCTATGTTAGGTAAAGCAGTAAAGAAGAAAAACGGAGAAGAATGTAATCAGGAGGGTGTTCGGGGGTGTATTCGGTGCAGGTGCTGGTGGTGTGTGTGCGCCTGCGATTAGTCCACTTGATCACAATGATTCAGGTATGAATATAAGTAACTGGACAGGCTAAAAAAAAAAGCTAACACTGCCACCACCTTTTTGAACCAGTATGGTCCGGTGTCAGAGATCTTAGAACAACACACACTTAACGACGTAAGGCTCTTTATTTTACAAAGATCAGTTCATCAAACAACAGCATGGCATGGCAGGCTATGACATGCCCTATGTCACCAGCCACCCTCAGTATCACAACAAACAAAACCACACCACGCAGGTACTGTAAGCACAGTATGGCAATCGACATGCAGATTCACACACACACGCTGGGTATTGCGAAGAGCATTTAAGTAACACACTGAACTTAATGCAATAAAGGCACACTTGATTTCACACTAGATAGGCACTCGTGATCTCACACTACTAGGTAGGGCGCGCTGATTAAACTAGGCTGGACAGGCGTGTATCCTCACCATACCTATCAGCTAACTTTCCCCAAGCTTCCCCCTGTTCCCACGGATACGCTGTTGTATTAAAATCCTACACCTAACCACAGAATTGGACAAGGACAGTAATAAACAGGACTGAAAACAAAACAAAAAACAAACACTTAACATTTTCCAATTTAACATGACCACTTAACTTTCCGAGCGGTCAAAACCCTCCCCCAGGGTCTAGGCTTGTGGCGCTGGTCCGACCCGGCTCGGGTACAGCAGGAGCCCGTGGGGGAGTCGTCAGTCCAGCGCAGAAACAACGGAGCGGCTGACAAGCGTGTCCAATGCCCAGACACAAAGATGGGAAGCGGTAGGGCACTCCTACAGTTCCCTAACTATCATCAGCCCTATCATAGGAACATCTCCCCCTATATTGTCTGTCTTTGCCATCAGCAGCCCTAAACAGCTACGAATGGACCCCACCCCTCTACCGTGAGTGCAAGAGCTGTGGCTTGGTCGGTCAGACCAAGCCACTGACACTGACCCCCGACGTGCATCAAGCTCTGCTCCCTAGACACACACTGCCACTCGCTTGGCTCTGATTTACCAGTTCACCGTCTCATCAAAGAAGTCCAGCTTCCAGAGAATGATCAGCTCACAGAGTCTCTGACAGTGGCAACAGTTCAGATCAGGAGAAACCCATTAGTCTTTGTTTAGTTGTCATAGCCTTCGAAGGCAACTACAACCCAAGTTCCCTACACTTCCCCTCCCTTAAAGTCCCTGTAAAGCCATAATAAATGTGTTCTGAGTTTGTCACGCCACAGTTATTAACCACCCAGCTAAATTTGAATGATAAAAAAAAATCGGCAAGTATATAAAATTAGGTTTCAAAATCTTGAAAAATGAGGCGGTCCCCTTGGATCTGAGACGCTGGGGGCGTGTCCGCTGAAGGCGCTGAAACCTGACATCTTGAGAGCCACTGCAGGCTGCGACAGACTCAGGTTTCCAAAAGCATACTTGTCAACCCTCCCGTTGTCCCGGGATTCTCTCGTATTTTCACACTTATTTCCCGCTGTCCTCTCAGTTTTTTATTTTCCTGTAAATTTCCAGCACCTCTGGCTTCTGGGAAGCGGACAGCGGGACCTCAGGGGAATGGGGGAGGGGGGAGATGCACAGCGGATCGCGCAGCAATCCCGCTCCCCATTTCTCCAAACAAAACCAATAGTAACAAGTGTTTTTATTGTAGTTGTGTATTGTTGTAATTGAATGAAACAAAAAAACACAATGCGCAACTGAACGGGGATAGCCTGGCATCGCCAAACCAGTTTGCAAATGCGTATTAGTCTGGAACCTCTCCGTTCATTTTGAATTTCCAAGGTACCAATGGGCGCAGACCAAAATGTCTCTGGAGGCAATTGGATAGGTCTACAACCAATCAGAGCAACGACACGTGTGACATAGGCTGCATACCCGCTGGTTAGCCGCTAGAAACCCGACCCAATTGGATAAACCTATCAGCGCAACGACACGTGGGACGTAGCACTGAGCGACGGAAAATGGTGACATTGATTGGCCCGACCATAAAATGGTCGGGTGGAAATCTGTTTGAATGGGAGGGCGGCCAGACCAATCTGTCAAGAGCAAATTAATCATGAGTTTGCAGATTGGTCTGGTTCCCAGGCCAGAACCAGACCCTTCCTCAGCTACTCTCTGCTGTGTCTCGCATCTCACAGCTGCTTTATATATAGTGTTAGGGGAGGGGCCATGCCGGGCCATGAGTTAGCCCCGCCCAAAAAATCAGGACCTCAAAAACAGTTTAGCAGTCCAACTCCACGATTCAGTTAAACTAATGTCATTCTTGTTGCTACTGTTAGTCGTCGTGTCGTTCTCCACCTAAGAGGAGGAGGAGGAATCAGACATGCTGGGAGATGAGGGACCTGTTCAATGAGATGGAGAAGAGAACGAGCGAGAACGGCTTTGGTTGTCGGAGCAGTGGGTGTACGAGGAGTGGGTGGAGAAGGCGCAGGAGATGGCTGTTCTTCAGGACATGACTTCATAATTACGACAAATGGTTCAGCGGATGCATGCCACGTGGCCTCAATACCCTCACTCAGCACACACCTCCTGGAGTCAAGACCCATGCTACCACCCATGACCAGAGGCAAGGCCCTAATTTCACCGACCTCTTGACACTGTTCATAGAAAGTCAATGTTTGCCGCCCTTATGATGGTCTGTTCCATTCTATACTGTTTTTGTTAAACCAGTTGCACTATTTGTGTGATTTTATTTTAAAACATTCTATTATATATTGTTCTATATTTCTATTATATATTGTAATATTATTGTTGTGTATATTATATATTGTTATATATTGTTCTATATTTCATTTTTGTATTTAGACCAAAAATAAACAATACTATTATTGTGACTGTAATCAGTAGTTGGTGAGTCATATGTGTACATACATATTTTGCAAAATGAGACATGTAAGATACTGTTTCTCAATTCTCTGCCATGCATGTTTTAGATGTTTACCTGCTACAACACAACTGATTCAAAGGAACAGGCAGGGCAGGGGGTCCCAGGACATTGATTGAGAAACAGTAGCTTGTGTCTTGTTTTGAGAAACACTTATACAAAAATACTTAAAACACAATTCTTATTTTCATGGGATTATACACTAGTTAAAACATACTTATGAATATTATATTCCATTTCTGCCAAGTCTGTTCCGCTAGATGCCACTAAATTCTACACTCTGCACCTTTAAGAAGATACCGTACAGTAGATGTAAGATGTGGTATGTGTTTCAGAATCTTCTCTCCTGCCGTGGTGATTTCGTCGTAACTATGCCTAAGTGTCATATCCTAATGGACCCCACCCAGCCCTCTATATCCAAGCAATCCAAGACACCCCCAGCACTGACTGGGACATTTGTGCATATGTGCAGTAACAGATGAATCTTTACAGTGTCCACTCAGATCAATGAAACAGCCCGTTGGTAGTGCTATGCATCCCTGGCAGAAGACCTTCTCCGGTTCCACACCCTTCAGCACATGCCAATGGACCTCAACCTGGAGCGATTGGATGACGGGGATGGCATAGAATCCACTCTGAAAGCACACAGGGCTGAGTGGCACAAGAAATGTTGGCTAAAATTAAACAAAAAGGCGTTTGACGAGCAAAGTCGGGGAGAATTAACTACAGAACAACAAAGTACCTCTCCTGTGCACAGGCAATCTACTCACAGCCATCCACAGTCCACAGCGCCTACTTGTTTCTTCTGCAATGAGCCTGCTGGTTCTGCAGACTTAGATAATGCATTAACCTACAACATTGACACATGTGTGGAAGTGTGCTCTTGAAGTTGAGGACACTGCTCTGTTAGCCAAGCTTGCAGCAGGAGACATGATTGCCATTGAGGTCAAGTACCATCACGACTGTCTGCGTTCACTGTACAACAGAGCCAGGCAGGCTGCAACCAAAGGCAATGGTGGAGATGATTCTTGCCTGCATGGCATAGCCTTTGCTGAGCTAGTGGCATTCTTGAAAGACATACATAGTGATGAGGAAAGTGGTCCTGTGTTCAAACTGATGGCCCGACATCGCTCAGTTGTACAAGGTCAGACTGGAGCAGCTTGGTCTGACTGTAGAGAAACGGATTCACACCACCAGACTGAAAAACCGACTGCTTTCTGCGCTTCCTGATCTGACGGCACATTCACAGAGAAGAGACACACTTCTGAGTTTTGAGAAGGACATTGGACCAGCCCTCATGATGGCCTGTCATCATGACAGTGATGCACTTAATGCGAGCAGCACAGGTGGTGCTGCAGGTGGAGAGATCTTTGACTCAAGTTTCTGCTTTGATGGGTCATTCCAGGCAAACTAGCAGCCGGAGGCTGTGCCACCATCCCTCTTGGCTCTATCAAGCATCAGACTCAGCTGGTCCACACAACCACCACAAAACATGCGCGAGCAATCTTCCAATTAATGATGTTCAACAGGGTGAAACATGCACGGAACGTGGATTCACCAAGCTCAGCCCATCATAGCCGCAGCCGAGAAACTCCACTCCCACTCTATCTGTCCCTCAAGATCCATGTACTGCAGTTACACGAAGCAGAAGGCTGGTTGACATACTGTTCAATCTGGGATTGTGTGTTTGCAGCATGTAAATGTATTAGCAAAATAATCTCCAAAAGTATTTAACGTAATTTGACCTTACTCTAAATGGATGTCTATTTGGTTCTGGCAATCTCAAAAGTATCACCAAATGAATGGGAATCCCCAATTTAGTTGGAAATTACACCTTAAATGTTTTTCTACATTGTTTGGTTCCAAAATTAAACGCATCCCTCCCCATCTGAAAATACACCTTATAGTATGCACTAACTATGTTAGAAATGTCATGCTTTTTTCATAAAATGCACAATTGTTGTGGTTATCCCCTAGACTAACTGAGCTAGAACACCAGAAAAGGGTCAACAGCAGCAAATAGTGTACATTGAAGGAATTATTTACAAATCAGAGAGATCTTTTATTAAAGAATGCTCATTATTGCCTCTCGTATCCGCTGTGTGCTACCTGTCTTGGAGGCATGAAAGACCTCTGTGTCAGGCTCTTGTGGGGGGTCAGTAGCAGTATCAATGTTCCACTCAGCCACAAGGTTCTTTGTTTATCTCGCACACATTGTGCAGTATGCAGCAAGCAGCAACAGTGTCAGGCACTATAGAAATGTCCACATCATTGCACTTGGCAAGGCACCTCCAACGGCCCTTCAAAAGTCCAAATGCATTTTCGACCACGATTCGAGCAGAGCTTAGTTGAAGGTGTTCTATTCAGGCGATGGTGATGGGTGAACCCCTTCATTAGCCACTTCTTCAGAGGGTAAGCTGCGTCTCCGATGAGATGGATGGGTACCTCCACACCGTCTACAGTCATGGATTTCTGTGCAGAAAAATATAATAGATAGATTTGTTCTAGGTTAGATTGTTACCTACTATATTGAGGTGCTGGTGGAAAAACAGACACACATACGTGTGGGTGGACCAACATACATAGTCATTCACAAGATATGTGTTTTTTCAGGTCAGTGAAAATGCCTAGCTTGGCTGCAGCCTAGGAAATAGAACAGTCATTGTTGATACGTACCTAACAGGGAAACAAGTAACTATCTTGTTCTTCAGCCATCTGGAAGATAGTAGAGCTGCCAAGCACTCTTGCATCATGTGTTCAACCGGGCCACCCCACATATACAATGTACAGTATCTGTGAAGCTGAACAAAAGAAATCACCAAAACATACCACATTCCAGCCGTTAATATTTACCTACAATTAATAATAACAGAGCTAATATTTAATACGTAGTATTAATTGTTGTAATAAGAAGCTGGATCATGCCTCAGAGCAATAACAGGAATGTGTCTTCTGTCAATGGCACCTGCACACATAGGATAACCTCACTCTGCAAATCCATCTAGGGTCTTCTGAAATTGTTCCCCTTTAGGCAGGCAAATGAAGCACTTGAATAGGTTGTCCTTTGGAGCAGATGTAACTTCGTGCACAAGCACTAGGACAGTCCTACACCAAAGAGACATCTTATTGTTCTATACTCGCTCGGTGTGGCATACCACCAGAACAATGACCATCTTTTGTGTTAATGCGGGTTTCACCAGACGTAACACATACTCAAACGTACACCGGGACATGCGAAAATGACGCGCTACTCAAACGTACACCGGGACATGCTCTGTCTCTCGCGCTTCCACATGGCCTTCTCACGCTGCTGCTGGACACAGATCCAAAACACTGCAGCTTTCTTTCTCCGGTAGGATCTTCGTGCATGGAGTGTAGCTACTTCGTACTCTTTTCTGCTTTCCTTTATATTCCTTTAAAATCTTTTGTTTATATTGCGGATACATCCAAATACATGTAGTATCAATGCAAAAATAGTCATAATTACGGATGAGTCGGTAGCCTTCCATCTTCGGTATGCTGTAAAACACTGATATCCACAGTGTTATGTGTCATGCGTCATGTCCTGCCTCCTCCATGCTCTACCCAGGCGCCGCCCCTCACCTAAACCAAACTATTATATACTGGAAATACTAGTTTAACTATAAACTAGTATTTCCAGTAGGTGAGAACGCATCTGATATGGACAATCCCCTGTTGTGTGCTACATGTGTGAAAGGGCAACTCCGGACAATGTTCGGACCTGATTCTCTGGACATTGTCCGGACTTCATATGAGCTTGAGTTAGCTGGTGAAACCTGTATCAGCCTTCCCTCTTGAGTCCAAACAGTGACATACTTTTGCAATGTCGGATCCCTAGGGAGTTCTACCTGCCCCCCACCTTTTTCAGCTGAATGAGCTGCTGTATTTCCTCGTCATCCCTTTGGGCCTGAGCCAACTCATCAATTTCATCCCCTTGACCTGACTTGGGCTTAGGAGCTGTTTCCTGCAGAGCACCTATGATTGGGCCTGGGCCCAGCTCTTGGCCATGGTCCTCAGAAAGGGGTATACCCAAAGAATGCTCGATTACAAATGCTGGAAGCCTAGAGAGGGCCTCAGCATTGGCATGCAATTTACCTGGGTGCTGTATGATTTTGTATTGGAAGTTAGCCAACTGCTCTAACCAACGAGCCAGCTGACCCTCGAGACCCTGAAAATTATGAAGCCAACGTAAGGAATTATGATCTGTCCGCAAAACAAACTCCTTTCCTAACAGATAATGCTTGAAGTATTTAGTAAATGTGATCATGTGAACACCTCCTTTTTAGTAGTGGCATTCTTCCGTTCCTGTTTGGTCAATGGCATTGGTGTCCAAAGTGAAGGGCTTGTGAGGGTCAGGATATGCTAAAACTGGAGCTGTCATTAACCTAGTCTTAAACTGTTCAAAGGCATGCTGACAAGACTCCATTTAAAGCGTCTGCCTTTCTCTGTTAGGGCTGTGCAATTAGCAAATCCCTCCACAAAATGCCTAGAGTAGGATGCTAGCCCCACAAAACATTTTACCTTTGTCTGGGTCTTAGGGACCAGGCACTTCCAAATATACTGCATTTTAGTGGGGTCTGCCCCAACCTCTTCTGCCGAGATTACATGGCCTAGATACTGAACTTGGGTTGCAAACATATTAAATTTAGAGGGCTTAACATTAAGGTTTGCGTGGCGCAGCTTGGAAAGAACCTCATCCAACCGGAGCAAATGCTCCTGAAAAGTGCATCCAAACACAATAATATTGTCTAAATAAACAAGGCATGTGGTCCACTATAAGTATAATGGACAAGATCCATCAATCTTTGGAAGGTACTGGGGTAATTACACAATCCAAAACTGAGAACATTGAATTCGAACAGACCTTGACGAGTGATAAAAGCCGTCTTATGCCTACCTTTTGGGTCAACTTCAACTTGCCAACTACAGCCAGCAAGCATTATTCAAACTATAAAGAGTGTCATCAAATCAAAGTAGAGGATATGTGTCTTTCTGAGTCAAATCATTAATTTTGCGGTAATCTACACAAAACCGAAGGCTGCCATCCCGAACAGGACTGGGGTTTCAGTTTAACTGGTCCAGAATCAATCTGATGCAAGGTCAAGTGAGTTCTGCCCAAATCTATATCACCTGTACTAAACACAGGGAGATTTCGCTGCAACAGTTCATGAACAGACCTCAATTCTGAAGACCCCAACCCTTTTTATTTAATCCCAAGGTGTGCCAAAAGGGCATCTACAGACCAAGATGGTGCTGGCTCCCCCTCACCATCTCCCTCCAATTCAGGGCCTGCATTTCCACTTCAATATCGGTAAACAGGGTCCCCCCACCCTCATCTCTTTCTTTAAAGGAAGTGGCTTCTCTTTACCATTGATTACACGCATGGGTACTGCCCCATTTTCCACCCTACAAACAACACGGGTCACCTAAACATCACAGTGGTTGGATAAGGATGTAGCAGGCACCAGAAAACCCTCAGCATGTTCACAAAACCTATTCTGAATCAACTCACAAATAATGGCTTCACTAAGGGGAGGAATCAGCAACAACCGTTTGGGGCATATCAGAGTCCTCAGGGACTACCAACGAAAATGCTTTCTCCATTATTCTGCAGACTCTGTCCCCAAAATCAACAATGGTACATTACAATACATACATACAGTACATACATGCAGTACATGCATACTGTACATGCATGCATATATACAGTACATACAGGGCTCTACATTAACGCTTACCCGGGGCAAGTACACTCTGTGTTCGGCTGCGTGCGTGAGTCTGTCTCTCGCCACCAAGCATTGTCAAGGAGTGTCAACTGTTTAAGTTAGAATTGTATGTTAATAATCATAATAATTGTCCAAATCCCTGTTGGTTTTATTTATTTTCTAATAGGCCTACATTTTCCATTTTAGACAAGTAAATTTGGCTTTACACACAGTCCATACATACATTACATACACTACGGTACATGCATACATACAGTACATGCAGTACATGCAGTACATGACATTTCAACTCCTGTGTAGAATAAATTATTTCTGCTGTTTCTTCCCTTTTTCTATCTTTGTTTCAACTCAGACTGAGAGACACCACATTGACTTGGGGCCAGGATTAGCTAGGTGTATTTTTAATGCAATGATGTCATTCAGGATATTTTAGGTCGACTATCTAAGTATTAATTCTTTGTGTTTAATTTTTTCTGTTATATATGATTTAATACACATGATATTGTAGTGAACTCCTGTGTGCCTTTTACTGCTTTAAGCTCAGTGTGTTGCTTAAATGCTCTTCGCAACATCCTGTGTGTGTGTGTGTGTGTGTGTGTGTGTGTGTGTACTGAATGCATGTACTGTATGTCAGTGAAGTATTACTCTTGCCCATATTAGTAAGATAAGATAAATAAGATAAATTAATATAATAAGATAAATAAATATAATAAGATAAATAAGATAAATTAATATAATAAGATAAATAAGATAAATTAATATAATAAGATAAATAAATATAATAAGATAAATAAGATAAATTAATATAATAAGATAAATAAGATAAATTAATATAATAAGATAAATAAGATAAATTAATATAATAAGATAAATAAGATAAATTAATATAATAAGATAAATAATATAATAAGATAAATAAGATAAATTAATATAATAAGATAAATAAGATAAATTAATATAATAAGATAAATAAATATAATAAGATAAATAAGATAAATTAATATAATAAGATAAATAAGATAAATAAATATAATAAGATAAATAAGATAAATTAATATAATAAGATAAATAAGATAAATTAATATAATAAGATAAATAAATATAATAAGATAAATAAGATAAATTAATATAATAAGATAAATAAGATAAATTAATATAATAAGATAAATAAGATAAATTAATATAATAAGATAAATAAGATAAATAATA
>OMKR01086481.1:0-13650 GCA_900302355.1 Cyttopsis rosea
ATTTTAAACGTTGTTAAATATGTTTCTCTCTCTCTCTCTCTCTCTCTCTCTCTCTCTCTCTCTCTCTCTCTCTCTCTCTCTCCCTGTATGTTGGAATAGCTCCACTAACTTCAGACTGCCTTGGGAAGTTACTGACTGTAAAATCTCACACTGTAAAATATGATTAAACTGCGCGTCTTGGCCCAAATCCCATTGATGTAGTTTTCGCACAATAAATGATATGACATTATAGGATTACTAAATTATACTTCTACACAAAACACCAACACCCATCAGGCCAAAGACGACGAGGAGCGCCACTGTGAACAACAACAACAACAACAATAATAATAATAATAATAATAATAATAATAATAATTATTATTATTATTATTATTATTATTATTATAACAACCGTTATTTGCATATAGCACCTTTCACAACATAAGTGTTTTATTTCAATAGAAGGCGATCAAACAATAATAAAGAGCTATAATAATAATAATAATATTAATATTAATATGAATAAGAATAAGAATAAGAATAAGAATAAGAATAAGAATAAGAATAAGAATAAGAATAATAGAAAAAATCAAACAAGCAAAATGCATTTAATATAAATAAGTAAATATTACACTTATTTTCAGTTCGGGCCATCAATTCAGTCTTCAACATAGACCGATACATTGAAGCAGCATATTAACACAAACGTTAGGCCGGAGTCCACATTTCATCCCTTTATGTCATTGCGAGATAAGCCGAAAATCCTTAATAAACCCGGATTCGAGTCCCACTGAACAGTAAACCCTTGTACACTGGGCCAAAGTTCTGTCATATGATTGAAAACGTCGTTTTCCACAGTGAATCTCTAGAAAAGAGACGCAAATACAAACCAAGTGCAATTTCAAATCTCAACGTCTCTTCTTTACAGTAACACATTCAGACAAGTAACGGAGATTAAAAAAATAAAAAATAAAACAGTGTAACTTTTTGGGGGTTCTGCATTCTGAATTTTCTCTTAAATTGTACATTAACAGCGGAATACGTCGTAAAATAATCCGCATCAGTAAAATATTAAATGCGCGAATGGGTTTTACATGTAGTGTGAGGTGCCAGTGACTAAACACCAGTAAATACCAGCAAAGTGAAAGTTTAGACACAATTTAATCTGACTTATTGATTGATCCGACTTGGACACGTTTTCATCATTTTAGATAAACAAGAGAAATGCAAAGCTAAATATTATGGGATAAATATTAAGTCAAGACAAATCGGATAGATAAAAACGCATCTCTCTGTTGTACCATGTAAAGTCAATTTAAAAAAGACAAAAATAACAAACAAAAAAAACATACATGCAGTACAATATAGTACAATACAATACAATACAACACAATACAGCCCAATACAATTCAATACAATACAATAAGTTAAATCGAGCCCCGCCCTCCAAACAACAATAACATTACATTTTTCTTTTTTAATATATTTTTTATTTATTTTTATTTCTAGAGTAGCACATGTTTAGTTGTAAATGCTATATATATCTTGTATAATCAGGATTGGGGATTCTGTGATTTGGTACACTTTTTTTTCCTCTACTAATATTAAGTTAATGTTAATTCATGCCAATATGTCACTTTCACTTTATTATCAATATCATTATTCTCTTCTTTTCTGGTTTGGATAACCATTAACACTTGGAACATCGATCTCGGAACAAATTCAAATCAAATGCATCAAATAAAGCATTGTATTTATATTAAGTATTTTCTTCATGGGCAATATATGAGCCTTTTTTGTTGATTCCTTACTGTCATGCCTCATCAGCACAAAATACTACTTTAAACACACTTTACGTGTACGAAATTAGAGAAATATGGTGAATTTATGTTCTGCTGTTTCCCTTCATGACCAATATACTTGCAAACTGCTGGTTGGTTAGGGAAGCATGTGTCAGAACGGGAACAAGGTGGCAGGGCTCACATCACAATTCATTAAGATACAGGAAAAAATACCTATTTCTTAGTAATGGCGGTGTTGCATTTGGAGAGTAAAAGATCTAATATCAATAATAACTTCTAAATAATTACTACAAAACTACAAAAATATCTGTAAAGCATGCAGGAACTAAGAATAAAACCATTAAAAAGACTATGATCACTATCTTGAAAGCTACTTCCTGACAAAATAGTGTACAATTCCACTATTTGCCTTGGGGATCCACTGCTGATCTGCAGTGCGATGGTCTTTTAAGGAGCTGCAGCGGTTTGTACATCCGGATGAATAAATCCCCACAGGTTTTTTCCAGCACTTCACCAGAACTCTGTCTTGCTTTTACCCTTCCCCCAAATTCCCCCCTAATCCTGTATTTTACTAGAACTAACTAAAAGGCCTCCGTCTCCGTCCCCCCTCAGTACCCAACTGCATCTCCTGTAATACACTTTGGGGGAGAAAGACTTTATTGAACATTAAAATTCCTTATAATTGTAAAGAGGCATTAATACTGCGGTTGTAGCATATACTATCGGAAAGCAGTTACTGGTGAGCCCGTCCACATACTGTATACTTAGCGTGATCTGGTACTTCTGAATCACCAACATACAGTATATATTTATATTTATATATTTGGGTTGGCAAAAGCTCTCTAGTAAATTCCCACAGTGAGTCCCTCATTGCAGGTGAGTGTTTTTGAAACATATTTCTCTTGTCCCTCATTACAACGAGACTCGAATATTCAAAAATTGAAACTAAAAGAGCAGGTGAATAACATTAGTTAAAGGCCAATAAAAGATCAAGGTGTTGCTATTGGCTGTACTTCCAATATGCATAACAACAGCCCCAAAACAACTAAGCTGCAAGTTGTAAGATTTAAAGCATGGATGACCTCCATGTTTCTCCTCAATGATCTCAGACATTTTCGAATTTGGTTACCAAATCTGCATGAGGTTCATAAATCATAGGGAGCTATAGCTCTCAGACTTATCAGTTGTCTAAAATTATTTTTTTTACGTTGGGTTGATGGATATCTATCATGCGCATGTGTATGACATGTGGTTTTAATATTTAGTCCTACAGACGGACTTTCCTATGTACTATCACACACATGGGTCTGATGTTTAATCCTTTGAGCTGATAATTAGGAGGCTACACACAGAAGTCAAGCTAAACAACCACACAGACTTGTATCGTTAAACCATTAATAACTTGTAACAATTTTGTACCAATATTACTAATATCTCTTCAGGAGTGTCTAGTTGCTCCTCATTACTAGTAACTATTAAATGTATTGGATAGTTGTACCCATCTGTTACCTTATATTATCTTATATATATATATATATATATATACACACACATCTTTATATATAAATACAGTATGTATTTTATATATACATATCGGTATGTATTGATTCGTTCATTCATTCATTCATTTATTTCCCTCTGGGGATTAATAAAATGTGATCTTATCTTATCTTCTATTCATTTCACTATAAAAAAAATAATTGAAATGTTGAAATGAATCGGTATGAATCTTTTGACTCTTTGAGGACGATGAGTTCTTCCCATTTATCCTATGGAAACATTGGAATATTCAGCAATTTGTTCATAGTTTGAACTTTTAGTACATTGGGTCGATTAAGTTTGAGGGGTTTTTTTTCTTTCATTTTTCAAACCCCAAACATTTAACAATCAGAATCGTTACAAGTAACAAGAAACTAGGCACTAATATCTAATGAACTAATATCTAATGAACTAAGTGAAGGGGATACTAGTAACAATTGGGTTGTTACAAGCCACTAATAATAAACAGAACAAAAAGTACTGACTAAAGTTACTAAAGTTCCACAATCTTGTTCCCTGAAAACGCATGTTTTCTATTAGAACTCTAGGTGTAGTATTTTTGTTTTTCTCCATTTTTGCCTAAAAGCTTCACACTTTTACCTTCCAGGAAATGAAAAACGTGAAAAATGTGAAAAAATGTGGTTTTTCACGGCAGATTTGTGTCCTTATGTGTAGTAGATTAGATGATGGCTCAACAGCAGGTTTGGGACACTTGAAAGTTTAGATAGGTTTAGATAAGAGTTTGAGGTTCCATCAATTTGTGTAAAAATAGTTCAGATTTTACGGAGCAGCATTTTGATTCTCCTTTTCTTTGGTTTTCATAAGTTTATAAATAAGTTGATATTTACACATCTGCACCGGTGTTTTCTTCAAAAACTACAAGTTGAAACAATATATTATTTTTAACTTTTGGAGACCACACATCTCACAGGTGTCGTCAGAACAAATTCAAACAGAGAATTCTTCAGTGCGTGGAAGTAAAAACAAGTCCGGAGTCTCCACATTTGTAGCATCTGTTAAACGTCCTCACAGCCATTTCTGACACGGTCCTGCATTTTTGACTTAGTTTAAAGGAAACCTCTTCCAGTTATACTTTGTAGTGCTTGAGTACAAAATTGTCAAAGAAGATAAATGTAATGTATA
Organism: Cyttopsis rosea; assembly: GCA_900302355.1. NCBI lineage: Eukaryota > Metazoa > Chordata > Actinopteri > Zeiformes > Parazenidae > Cyttopsis > Cyttopsis rosea. The sequence goes on from OMKR01086481.1 coordinate 4,467, forward strand.
AGATGTCTTCTGAGAAAGCAATTCATTCAATCTGATAATAAATGTAAAACTTGCCAGCGACAACCCGAATTAACCAGCATCTTGAATAAATAAAATATTCCCCACAATTTAACACATTACAGGTAAGCTTCTGGTAAAGCTGTCAAAATGGAATCACAATTCTACAGTAAAAAAGTAAAACTCTCAACTTGGTTGTATAACATTTATATATACACTATGTGCTATACATGTTTACTGTTATAAACTTAAGTGGTAAATAGAATTGTTTTTAAAATAAATGTGTCAAACAGAGATATATCTCAATCTCAAATATCTCACATGAATCTTACAGAGCCAGGCAGTCTATAATACTTCTGAATAGCAAATTCATTAGATATTTAGATATAGAAATGGATTGGTATACAGTATATGTGTATTTACGTCTTTACAGATGTATATATAATGTATACTTAAATGTTTGTGTAATTCAATATCTAATATCTAATATCAAAAAGTTATCAATATATATTATATCTAGTAATTTATCAATTATATCTGTCATTATACACACACACACACACATACAAATGTACATACATATATACACACACATATATATACATATATACAGTATGTATGTGTATGTGTACTCTATATATATGTGTATATACAGTATATATACATATACATATAGTATATACTCAAACATATATACACACATATCTATGTTATTTGTTGTGTTATGTTATGTACGTTTTGGTAATTTTTGCTATTATGCTTCCAACAAATATCTCCCCTACACACACACACACACACACACACACACACACACACACACACCAAACAGCCAAACAAGCTACAGATTTACAGTTACTGAACCATTGATTTTGGAGAGGGCCAGAGAAGAAACATGTGAGCGCTTAACAAGGCGTATGGGATGCTTCCTGCCACTAAAACGTGTCAATCCAGTATAAGGCCATAATAACCTTCTTTTATACTTTGCCGAACATATCTAATCACAGCTTCGGGTGAAATTCTGAACGGAACACTAACTATCATGAACGGAGTCACTGTGCAAACCTGAGGGCGACAGGCCGACTCAGTGTTAAGGAGGCAGAGTCACGACAGGGCCATAAATCATCTTTCTTGCTGTTTCTTCAGACTACCGTGACAAACTCCAAAATATGCTAATGAACAACCACACCGACAGAGGATTAAAGAAAAAAATCTGTGTAACCACCCATGAAATGTTCATACAATCTGAAATGTCACACTCACATTTTATGTGTCGGTCTCAGATCACCAAAGAAATATATATATAAAACAAAACAAACGAACAATTAACAGGGTGGAGTATTTGTGAGCTACAGTAACCACTTGTTTTTGGCTGTGTGTTGGATTTTCATTTGTCTCAAAGTAAAGTGAAATGCAATAAAGACGACTGTGTGACGTCAGCATGCTGTGACACATTGAGACAAATTCCTTGGGTTATGAACAAAATGTTCCATAAAATGTCCACAATAAAAGTAATAAAGGGTTTATTGGGGCTACAGGTTAAGGATCAGTGTTTGAATTTTATTTCTAAATGTTTGGAATGACATGTGTATGTTCCTGTTTGTCCAGTGCTACTATGAAATAAAATTAAAATTTTTTTAAATACTATTAAAAGAAAAATACAATTCCCCCCTTCATCTATGGGGGAAGGTGGAGGTGACATTTCCTAAAATCAAAATGAATCATATTTTATTTACTTATTTGTTATCTTTCAGTTATATTGATTATGTGGCAGAGAACGTTTTTGCCATAGTTAAAACAGTACTACCCGTCCAGTAATATTTAAATCTTAAAGTTACATGTGGTAAAAGGGTAATTGTTAGTATTATAGCATTAGTATTGTAATTTCCATTCCCAAGACCAAATGACGTCATTTCATTTAGATACTTATATTTAGTGGTATTTACGATACATGACGGTTTCTTCTGGCGTGTAGAGTAGACCTTTAAATTGCCCCCTAAATTGCACTAAGCTGTTATCTCTGTCTCATATTATGTCTTTTTGTCCGTTTTTAGCTTTTTATTTCTATGCTTTTATCCCTCTTCGGTTTCTATATAATGTATTTTATCTCTTATGTAAAGCACTTTGAATCACCCTTGTGTATGAAATGTGCTGTAATAAGCTTGCCTTTCCTTACATGTATATGTTGAAATACAAAATAGACTTTTGCCATTTGTATTTGAAATACTGGGTTGGAAATGTCCATGTCATTTGTATGAAATTCTTTAGTCTTCTGTATTTTAGTATTTTCTGAAAATACTTTTGAAACAGCACCTCTAATTAGCCCTTTGCCCAGACTTGTAAGGAAGAGGACGGCGGGAGTTTGACGCTGCTTCTCAGTACCACACACAGTCAGGTTAAACCTGAGGGAGGATCAAGTGGAAACGTGGTGTTGAAGATAACACCACAGATAGGATCTGGAGACCAACCGCCGAGAACGATGCGTGACAATCCTACAAACGATGAGAGCTGCTTCATCTTATATTGACACGGAATCATCTCTACTATGGCACTAATACTCATCCAAACCAATGAACAACTAAAGAATAATTACATTGGTGTTATTTCCATGATTATAAAACCGAATTGCATGTTCAAAATCCACAGGTCATAGTCAGATAACGCCTAACACATGCTTACCTTTAAGAAACTACAATGGTTTTACGTCGACCGACGGCGGCTGAGAAGTTACAAAAAGTGCGGGGTCACGGACCTGAGAATCACCAAACAATTATCAGTTATCAGTCAAATTTGAGAAACACGTGCACGAGCCAAAGCGGCGTAACAACCGCCCAGTTGAGCGAGGAGGTACGACAGCGCACAAAACATCAGTCTTTACTGTGTTGGCCACTCACTGTGTTTACCAGACGCTCGTTTACACACTCTCCGCCATTTTGAGCGAACCAGGGAGCCGTACCACGGAGCTCCGAGCTGCTTGTCAAGGTTTTATGGCAGGAGGAGAACAGTTCGGCGAAAAGCACATGCAGCAGTAAATTGGGAGGATGATTCTCAAGGCTCAAGTGTGTTCTGATTCACTTTCGTGAGCAGAAATATTGCTTAACGCAGCCTAAAAGCTGATCTATTCCACCACCAGTACTCAACTGGTTTAGTCTACTCCGCTTTTTAGGAAAATTTGCTGTTCGGCCCTCACCCAGATTCTGACGAGAAGGTCAACACCGATTTCATCCCTGTGTGATCGGGACGGAGGTCTCAATAGACTGCACGCCAACTGTGTTAACACAATGCATGGCTGCAGAGGGGATCGACTAGCCTAGCTCCAGAACTTTGCTTTATGTCCATCTTGTCCAACCCGAGCATAGATTCATTTGGGACGAGAGGGTCATCACCGATTACATCCCTTTGTGTCCAGTGTTGAGATTGCAATGAGCTGCATGCTAACCATATGCAAGCATGATGCATGGGTTTAGGGGGAATCAACGAGCATAGCTCCTGTGAAATTAGGGGAAATACACCTTTCAGCATCTCAAAAGTTGATTTATTTAAGTGATACGTCTCATGCTGTCACTATCTACACAGAGATGAAATTGGTGTTGACCTTTACATCTGAATCTATAGGCAAGAGGTCAATTTCCCCAAGAACTGGAGAACCCCTTTAAGGGTCTAATTTCATGGTGACTGGGTAAACCAGGTGTGAAAAAATAGATCAAATATATGGAGGGAAGCTAATTTGTGAATCCATGATCCATGCAAATATTCTTTGGTAGTAGTATTTGGCAGTATATTTTGATACATTTACATTTGGAATATTATGTATTTCGTAACGTATGTATAATATATTTTTATGCACCTTTGCTCCACACCTGAATGCCATAACATGGCAAAGTGGGACCCTTTGGATTCCATGGTTGATGTACTGGATAGTACACTTGCATGAATATATACAGCCACACAGGAAGCAGTTTAAACTTAGAGAATTAGAGAGGAGTGTTACTATGACATTTAACTTCGTTTAAAGGAGGGGCTATCAATGGCTCTGCGGAGTCTGCCACGGGACACAGAGGTCTTTTTTTGTTTCGTTCAATTAGGAAATTGAGGAAAATAAATAAATCAAAAACACTATTTTTGTTTGTTTTGTTTGGAGAAACAGGAAATGGGAAGCGGGAATGCGCAGCGGAGCGGAGATCGTGAGGAGTGTGACGACAACGCATCAAATTCAGCTGCTGCAGCTACTATATAATTAAAAAGGTGTGCTGCAAAAGCCTGAAAGTCAAAGGGGAAGTTTCCAAAAACAGTTAAAAGTCACAGTTATTGGTGCATGTGGCCTATGGCAGCAACCTTGAAGTCATTACAGAGCCCTGTGACAGCTAATATATAATATATGTTGTTATTCTGTTAACTTAGAACATCATTATAAGTTGAATTCTGAACTAGCCATAATTAGTGTGCTGAGTATTTTGTGTGTCTCTTTTACAAAATGCATTTCTTCATTTAAAGTTATTACTACACATACCATACATATAACTAAATAAGGGAAAAGCCTAACGCTAACCCTAACCCTAACCCTAACCCTAACTATATCTAAACCCAATATCTAAAAATCTGGTTATGGGCATTTAAAGGTTGATATCCTTATAGCAGTGAACTGTATAGTAGACACATGCTGTTTTTTTTTTAAAGACACCGTACAAACAGACCATAATATAACCAACTAGGCTTAATAGGCAAGAGTGATGTTCAGTCAATTCATCAAACCAACACGGGCAGCCTTTAAACAAATTCATATTAATATCAATTGGGACACTGGGAAGATGTACTGTAGTGGTTATAGAGGTGGAGAAGTACTTCTATTATAAATACACCACATAATTATGTGTTTACTAACAAAGACGTGGACATGCAATGCAGCGTACGCACTCCCCGGCTACAATATTAAATCATATTCTGAGTAGTTAGGAACGCCTCATGATCCATGACTTGTAAAAAGAGACCTTTAATGAATCTTTCCTCACGTAATAACTCAAAATAAAGTGTTCGTCGTCTTCGGAATTGGCATTTTTCGCCTTTTTTTTTATTATTTTATTTTTTTTACAATCAATAAACCGGATTTTAAAATCTTGTTTTACAGTCACTTATTGTCATTTTTTGTGTAAAGAGTTCAGGCAATAAATTCGAATTGGAGAGAGAATGAAATAGAAGAAGTTTTAACTTTCTGTGGAGGAGGAGGAGGGGTGCGGTTTTGTTATTTTTTAAGATTTAAGATTGGCTCTATTAAATATCTACTAAAAGTCGAACATTAAGAATGTCATAAATCATGACTTTCTAAGGTGGATTGCCGTGAGAGTAACATCACCACACAATAACGCCGATAACCACCATCATTTAGTACAACGTCGACATGTTTCTTAATCTAAAGTTGTTTTTTTTTCCCAACCCCAAGTGTTTTTTCCATGTCTGCGTGAGCACACACCCATGTCTGGAGCCCTAATGGGTCCCTGTAAATAATTACACAAGTATATGCATATAACATTGTCATTAAGGCCGTGCCAAAGAAAAAAACATATATATTTAGGCCACCCGCAGAAACCATGAGGCCTTTGTAGCAGAAGTGGGCGTGGCACCATGGGCTTATTTGCGAATGTGGGCGGACTTTGAATCAGTGAAACTCAAACAAAAAGAAAACAAAAAAATGCGTCTTTTCTGGTCCAATTCGAACCAAATAAGGGGAAAAATGCTACCGCATGAAAAAGAGACGCCCGCTGCTCCTTCCCCCTCTTTTCTCTTTTTACACAATAATTATCGTGAATTATTTGCGATCTTCTCACCGACACCTGCGAAGGTGTTGGACTTTGAGTTTCCATTACGGCAACCGTCCGGCGTAATTAGCCTTCATGTGTTTCCATTTACAAACGCTGATGTCACTCCTCTTTCCTCCTCTTCCCTTCTTCCAACTCTCCATTTCTCCAGCACCAGCCATTCCAGGCCAACGTGGAAGTCATTAACTAGCCCCTAATTAAACACCCAAAACAGCCCTCGCCGCTATTGAGTCTAGTTAAACCACTGAATGGCAGATTGTGAGGAACATGAGGAATTATAAAATAATAAAAAATGGCGTCTTCCTTCAACTTAAAAGTAGCGACACTGGAAGGTCATCAGTAAGTGCTGACAAAGCGCAACCTTGAGAGCCCATGATCCCACCTATGCAACAAAAGCATTCACTCTTCTCACTTTTTTGAACGTTTGATGGATCCGTCCCTCAAGTAAATACTTAGAATTTGTTGCGTTCCTGGTGTGTTGTGCATACGTTCATTGGAGATTGGGGTTGTCTTAATCATTTTACCTCATGTCAGCCTCTTTTTGCTGTTAGGCAACGACATCTGGGTGTTTATAGCGCTGGCACCGAAATAGCTGGCACAGGGTCGTCATATCGCATGCCGTACCTTTGAGTGCACGTTGTAGTTTATTAAAAAGAATAATGTGTTCCACTGCCAAGATTAGCCAACGAAACTAGCTGAGATACGGACGGCTAGTGTGGTGTGCGGGGATCACACACGCGATCTGAATTTGAATTTGAATTAGAATTTCCGCCTATTTCTGTCTTTTCTGTTGACAAAACAGCCACAGTGAGCCACAGCGTTGTAGTCTGCAGAAAGCCCAGATGAGCGTCCTTGCTTTGGTTGTGCCAAAGTTTATAGAATCTGCCTCCATTAGAAGCGTTCCTGTTGAACTGAATAGGCGTGTGATGCAGTCGGTCATAACGGTTTAGCTCAACGTGTTCACGATAAGCAAAGATCCATCATTAGTTAAGATTCATCACAACACTAAGACCAAAATAACCACAGTTAAGTGTTAATATAATAATGAATGGATATTCATTCATGTTCATCTTTATACAAAATGGAAATAAATGGCAATATTGCATATTTAAAGTGTCACATTTACTCTCAGGCTTAATAACAGATATTACTTCAACAATTATTTCTTATTTCTTATAATTAGGTCTTATTTTGGAAAGCCCTAAACTAACATTGGACAGGAGGCTATTTTGTCACAAAGTAATTTATTGAAAATACATTTTCGGTTACACATTTGGTTTCATTATAATCCCATGCAAGCACTTCAGGAAAAGCTTTATTATCAAAGTAAACTGGGTAATTGAGAATCGACCGTTTTTTGTTACCTGTTTTACATTTATGTCCAATGTTGCTGTTCTGTTTTTAAAAGCTGCACTGAAGCGCATCCCAATCGACTTGACATGAATAACTGAATAAATCAGGAATCATTGCTGATTTTGCTTTTACTGTTGTCTATGTAAATATACACTTGAAAGAATCACAATATCAGAATGACATTGTGTCTCTGCCCTCATTTTGGTGTCAATCATTCTAAAATATCGCCTGTGTATATACACAACAATAAAAGGTTTTATGGTAAGACATAAGACTTCACTGTACATAGCTCTTAAAAGCACATAGCACATAAAAAATGCAAATGCAGGTTGAGCTACAGATGAAACAAATTAGAATAAGATGTAACTCTGGGGGTAAAAATGTACATGCATTGTGATGTGTTTTGTTGATTTTCAATTAAAAACAATCGTTCACAAAAAAAAGAATGAGATGTAACTTCTGCGAGACCTCGGCTGATCTTCTAATGCAGGGGTTCTCAAACTTTTTTCAACCAAGGACCCCTCCTTATATGAGAGAAAAATCCCAAAAAATAATTAGATATTATTTGATTAAAACAAGCAACAATATTTCTCACACTACCACGTGTGGGAAAACATTCAAGGGAAATGTACTAGAAATGTTTGTCTTGCACCATTTAAAAATACAGAATATAAAAACAACGTATTCACGAAGAATACAAGAAATGTACTAGAGAGACAGCCGCACACACGGTGGGGAGGAGATGCACATGGTGGCATTTGTTTGTCTAAAAGGAGATAATTATAGTTGTATATATTGCATCAAAATATTATATTTCAAAAACATTTAAGATGTACCCCTTCAAAGGACAAAAAAAAGTCCCTCCCCCCCCGCACACAATATTTTCACTCCTTTGAGAATCCCTTTGAGAATCACTGTTGGTTTGCTGCGACTTTTCTTCAATGCATGTTGAGGTTTACACATGAAATCAAAGGAGTAACTAAATGAACAAATAAATACCTCGATGCATTTCCTCACCTTTTCTATATGAGAAACTATGCAGTAAGAAAATCAACATGAAAAACGAAGAGTTTAAACCCAAATACTGTTTCAGGCGGCGTTCCAAAGTGTGAACACTTTGTTCTCGTGGTCACTCATTGGTAAAAGACAGAACAATTAATCTGTAGATCAAGAAAGGACAGAAAAAAAAAACATTTGACACTTGTAAGAAGAATATAAGAGACACACTCCTATTGCACCTGCATTTCAACAAGAAAGACAAAAAAAAAAGTCCAAGATATGAAAATAAGAATTTTCAGACTTTTCCGTCTCAAGCGGCTGAATTGAGTCGTCCTTGGTCTTTTAGAAACAAAAGACTGGAGGGTGAAGCATAAATCAAAGCGGACCTTGCTTCCCCTGGGCTATTCAGCCACTTGGGGTGTAAAACGCTCAAAGGCAATAAGCACTTGAAAGTCTGGAGCTGTGGACAGTTTCTGCCCACCAATTACCCTGTCTGTGTGCCTCCTAAACGCTACATACCAGATATGTTTGGGCCTCTTCAGCAAACCAGTCCCAGTTATGGAGACAGATGCTAATGACACCACATTTTCAGAGCTGCTGAGACAGAAGGCCCCTGGCCATCCCTCCTAAAACACATGCCACACAGCCTGCACCACCCACACCACACAGACCTGTTATTGACGACCATTGGCGACTCTCGGGTCGGGATAGCCGCCGTCGGCAGCCCAGAAGCGCGCGCGCACACACACACACACACACACACACACACACACACACGCACACACACACACGCACAAATCATCAAAATACAGAAGGGTTTTGATGGGTTCCTCTTACAGCCACCTACAGTGACGAGAGGTGTTTGTATATTCGACAATATGCTGACGATGCAGTGATGTGCTGCAGTGGGGTTTTGCCGTTCCGCCGAACGTTTTGCTGTTTCCTTTTTTGGCTACCGCCCAGCGAGGGCCAGACTGACCAGCACCTGTCACGTGGATTGATGTGTCCAGCTGGTGTCCGAGCGG
>OMKR01086486.1:0-14167 GCA_900302355.1 Cyttopsis rosea
GCAGCTGAATTTCAATAACATCTCTATTAATTTGCGGAAATCTGCGAGGTAGAGCGAATCTGTATATATATATATATACAGTATATATAGAGATACAGATAACCAGACACACAGGCCCGGTTGCCCAGTTCCGACGGAGGCTAAATCCAAGACACACTAATCATGGAGGTAGATTAGCATAACGATGCCAAACAACAGGCCAGGCCAACGCCGCTTGTCTATGGTAAAACCCTGACCTCTTGTAATTACGACAGGCAGGAGGCTTCGAAAAGAAGGTTTCTTTTTCTCTGTGTGAATGTCCTTCACAAGGGGATGTGGATAAATTAGTAGCGGGGGGAAGCGGATAAATGAGTTGTGAAATAACAAAGCGTTATCGTTGTCCGGGAGAGTGATGGGTTTGTTTGATGGTCAGGGCTTGACTAAATATCAAAAGGCTGTGGGTTGGCAATGGGGAAAATATGGCTGGAATGTTTTTTTTGTTTGTTTTTTTTGCCCTCTGATTAAGGAAGCTGTTGGTGGGTTCTGCAACGCATGAAATAATTATCATTGGGTAAATTAGCCTGTAGCCCAGTAAATATAATGTAATGCTCGAGTCAAATGAAGAAAATCACGCCTTGAATTTAAATAGATACATCATTTCACGTGTCATAAAGGTGCTAGATTGCATTTATTTGAATGGTCATTGTTGTATACTGTTTTGAACAGACCTTTGTAGATTAGATGGTATGCTATGCTAATATATGTCGCTTTTTAATGAATTCAATAGTACACAATAGTAGATCCAGTGTATAATTGTGATGTGCATACAATGTCAATTTGAAGCTTGCTCTAGGTTCTAACCCCATCGCATAATCAATCTATTTCATTTCTTTCAGTAAAGTGTGCGCTACGAATTGATTTTGGGCGACGTGTCGATAAAGCGTGAATATACTTCATCCATTCATACATTTACTTACACATACTTTCATCCATTCATTCATAATCTTTCATCTGGGTCGACGATTCAGCATGTTTGGCATGAAACTCCAAAAGTAAATCCATGTTTTTTTTTAACTGAAAAAAATGTTTGTTCCCAGGCTCCACACATAACTTCTCTATCTGCTGTTTTGCGATGGGTGAGTTTAATCTGCTGCAGTTTGACTTTTTAATTTATTTTAACTGGAGCCGTTCTAGTTCTAGGGGCGGCCATTTTTTCTTCTTTCTCTATACCTTTTCTGCCTGCCTCCAATTAAAGCGAAACATCCCCATTTTCCCTTATAGGACCTGCTACAGTTATATATTCTATTAGACCTGCGACAGTGTACACACATACGTACACAGAAATTGTATTTTAATAACTCTTAATGTGTGCATGTGTATATACAGTATATTATCTGATATGTCAATTAATGTACATTTGGTGGTGGGTGACGGCACCCACCTGGATTAATTATTATTCATTATTGAATATGGAACCAGTAATATGGGAACATCATAACATTACGGATCCCCACCATGTTTAACTATTTGGCAACAGAAATAGTGGGTTGAAGGCATCCTCTGGCCTCCTTCAAACATTAATCAGGATGTAGGAAACAGGGTGAAAGATCATCAGACCATATTAGTTTTCCATTGCTCAGAGGTCAGAGAAGTTTTGTTCTCCTTACACCTGGCCATGTGACTGTGCATTGGCCTTGGATACAAGTGATTTCCAAAGGGCAGCCCTGCCATGAATTCCAGCTTTGTAAAGCTCATGACATGTAGTGTTTGATGAGAGTCTTTCTGCATTCATCCACTGTCCTGTTAAGTGTTCGTCTACCCTTGTCCGTGATGATTTTTGGAACTTTTACCCTGAACTTGATTTCAACCCGATGTACCTGCAATTGGAACTGGCTTCTTTGAAACTCTATCAGTTGGCTCATGTTGCTTTGAAAACCTACTTATCAATGCGAATTGTCAGACCTCTTTTTATCAGCAATTAACCTAATATGACTCTACCGTACATGCACCTGCATTTGCAATATTGATTTAGTTAGTTTAAAGTCAAACTCCTTTCTATGTACTGAAATATGAATGAACATGCATGAAAACTGCTCTTCAATCCAAGTCCTGTATTTAAACTCTGCCAGCAACCAACATATGAATATCCTATTATATGTCAATCTATAAACTATCTAACGATCTATAAACATAAAATCAACCCATTGGTAACTGATCAACGTAGCAGGCAGGGGACAGGAAGAAAGAACCACCGCTGGTTCGGTTGACCAGAAGGTTTGGATAAGTGATGTTTGGATAAACAATATATACTGTGTATATATACTTGGTGGTCTCTTTTGCCAGCAGACAAAGACCCCACTTCAGAAGAGGATTCTTTTGAAGTGCCCCACCACGGGAAATTTGCTAGTTTCTGGAGAGCTCCTCCACTGTTCATCAAGATGGGGCTTTGATCATGACACCACCCGGCCAAAATGTCAATGTCTTGTCTCAGGTGTGTGTGTGTGTGTGTGTGTGTGTGTGTGTGTGTGTGTGTGTGTATGAGACTGTGTCATCCCTTGTCATAGAACTATTCGACTCATTTTGCCGTGAGTGTGTGGTTGTGTCCGTGCATGTGTGTGTGTGTGTGTGTGTGTCTGTGAGTTCGGCAAGGTTATCTTAATAATCACTTTGAAATTAGTTTTACTCCCTAACCCAACTTTCAAAAGATTTGAGGATTTAATTTCTAGTTTAGTTTAGTTTTTTATCGTTTCTTATTTGTTTCAATTCAGATTTTTTTTTAGAAACCTATTTTGATTTAGCTAGAAAAAGATCCAAAATTCTAGTGATGAAAAGTTTGACTCTTTTTTCTTTCTCTTTGTTCGTTTGATTCAGGGAGTGTAACTTGCGCAGGCGTGACTCGCAACTCATGGATCCTTGTTTGTGATCCGGTTCAGGAGTCATCAGGAGCCTCAGTGCAGCCTGTGTGACTGGCTGCACTTACTGAGTCGTGAATGAACGACTCTTTTGCCGGAGTGACTCACGAGGCGTGATGCAAATTTAAAACATTTGTTTGCAATGAACGAATCGGGAGTCTTGCATCACTACAACCAACCAGTGGACAACATTTTAATTTCAAATCGCTGGCAATTCTGAATAGTAGCCATGTGTCTGATGTTGATTCAAGAACTACCTGACTAGCGGATTCAATGCTGCGCTGCTGGACTGACAGTTTTCCATAAATCACGGAGAAAAGATTCATAAAGAATGAAACATTAAAAAAAAAATAATAATGGTCATTTCAGGAAACAATATCTGTTGTTCCAGACGAGAGGGACAGGGGTGTCTACTCTAACTCAACTCTACGTCTACTCTACTCAACCTTCCTCTGCTCTATCTTCACTCCACTTTAGCTCCACTCTACTCTACCTACACTCTACTCTGCCTACACTCTGCTCTACCTCCACTCTACTTTACCTCCCTTTGCTCTACCTCCACTCTACTCTACCTCCACTCTACCTCTCCCTCTCTCTTTAAATAAAATGATTTGTTTCTAAACTAAGGGTTTTACCATAGCGATCAAAAGAAGGGATAATTACTCTTTACATCATGAAAACAAATTGACTGGTGGATTTTGGTATACTCAAGCTCCCCTTTCAACATGATTCAACATAAAAAAAATCACAAAATTGTCTGCACAGCTGAGAAATTTGACTGGTGCAAGAGAGAGAGTTACATTTCATCGCAAATCATTTGTCATTGAGGGGCGAGCTTCACAAGGAGAGAATTGGTGGGCACCGTGGCCTTGAGGTGAACCGCACTCAGACTGTCTCCTGAGATGGACTCAGTTTGGTTCTATTTGGGGGTGTGAGTTTGTCAGTATTCACACATGGCATGCATCTCGGCTGAATTGCCACATGGTCACATTGCGGTTCAAAGCTTCTGTCGTTTAAAAAAGAAACATCCATCTCCACCTTTTCGAAATTATCTCTGTCGGCTGCACATGTGACCTCAGACAGCTGAATCCAAAATCCACCACCCTTCCACACTCGTCCTCCTCCACTGGCCATAGGGGAAAGTATCAAACCAGTTTTTTATGCCCCACGTAATAGAATCAGCCCATGGGTGGGTGGTGGGGGGGTTGGGGGGTCTGTGCTATCATGTCTTGCCTAATTTCATTTCACCAGGCAGGCTGGCGATTAGCGAGGGGGGTAAACCGGACGCCCGGTTCCCCCCACGCCCAGGGGGCGCTGGCCGATCCGATCCGAGACACCAATACAAAGACGTTTGTAGTTCAAGTGAAATTGTATTTTGAATTTGGCACACCACATATAACACAGCATTGGCTTTACAATAGCACACCGAGCTTAGAACTTAATGCTGCTGACCAAAATAAAATAAAAATGAATAATAATGCAAATAATTTCAAAAGTAAATAAATATGATAAATATATATGTTTTTCTATTACAAAATAAATAAATCAATAAAAAAAATACATACACAAATTAATAAATACAAAATAATGATGATAATAATAATAGTAATAATAATAGGGTTAGGTTAGCGTGCATGTGCACTCCCACAGCGGAGCGTATTATGCTCAAAACACACACAGGAAGGGGGCACGGTGCCACGGCCGATGAAACATGCATCTTGCCCAATCAATCAAAAAATAAAAACTACATTTCTGCGTGATCAGATTCCCTCAGCGGAGATTCACCGCCCCCACTCCGCTGTGCGATCACAGTGCTTACTGTCTCATTCATTTTCCTCTAATATCTCCTGTCCTGTGAGCACATATGAAGTGCGTGCATACGCCCGACGTGCTCGTCTGGTGGGAGGGGCTTAGGACAGAGAGTGGAGAGGGGGGGAGGGGTGTACTTTGAAATCCTTTTTTTTGCCTTTTCCTGAAAACTGCCTACTGCAGCTTTAACTAGTGTAGCAACAGTGGTAAATCTTGACAATATAAACATACAGTATATAGCATGTTACTGTAGGAAAATGTCCAGCATATTGTGTTAAATGGACTGGAAATGAAGATGTCCTTCATGTACAAGCCACTAAATAAGTGGTTAGAACTTTTCGACTGTTCGACCGTTCTGACTTCTATACTCACATTTTTTAAGAAAACTGCAAGGATAAAGATGCTATATTGTCCTAACGGTGGACAACTAGTCCTCAATAGCACAGGTCACATATGGCAATGTGGCACTATGTATGTTTTTTCATCCATCTCTGTTTGTCATAGGGTCTGTAATAAATCAACTCATCAATAGAAATAACAGAAAATGCATTTAAGTGGCATCAAAATAGTGTCAACTCTGCAAGTCAAAATTAAAGCTTGATCTTGATCTCTTGATATTGTTGATCTTTCTGGTCAGGAATTTCCATATTTGTTCTAATAAAAACAAACCAAACCAACAAACGAACCAATTTGATACTCCAATAATTTGATAATTTGATAATTTGTTCCGTTGTGCTTCAGTAGTTGATACATCAGAGTATGCATTCACATTAAACCCTGCACTTAAAGTCTCACCACCCTACAAGCTATCAATTATTTCCTTCCTCAGTCCTCACTGCACCAAACTCAAACCTCTGAAAATTAAAATTCTGTGATATTTTTGAAATTCTTAACAAATTAACAAATTGAAAAATTATGTTTGGCCTCAAACTTCATGCACCATACATGAAGGAGTGGACCTATTTTACAAATACACCTTAGATAATGTATCATAAAATGATGCTTTGGAATAAATCTTCTCTCAGGAAACAAAGATCTGAACAGCTTGTGGTGATCATAAATCAAATGCTTCAAATTATATGTCAGTAGCCTGGGAACCAGACCAATGTGCAAGCTCATGATTCATTTTGTTGTGGACACCCTCCCATTCAAACAGATTTCCACCCGACCATTTTATGGTCGGGCCAATCACAGCCGACATTTTCTGTCGCTCAGCGCTACATCCCACGTGTCGTTGCTCTGATTGGTTGTAGGTCTATCCAATTGCGTCCAGAGGCATTTTGGTCTGTGCCCATGGATAATGCCCCTTGGAAATCGGAAATGAGCGGAGAGATTCCAGACCAATACGTATTTGCAAATTGGTCTGTTGATGCCAGGCTAATATGTCATACCATTAGTAACAATTGAAGTGAAAACACTATATTCACTATCTGAATCAAGAGGAGGAGCAGGTTCCAATAATTATTTCTTTCAAGTACGTCACCAAAAATAAGGGGAGCATTTTGCACAAGACACCATGACATGAATAGCATTCAATCCAAGATCTTTACTACCCTCATCCATTTTCAACCCACTTCGCCTGTTTCTTCTCTCAACATGGTTGAAACTTTGGATCCTCTGTGACAATGTTTCCAAAGATAGATACTTCTTATTGACAAGGTATTGAAAGACAAGTTTCAATTCATTCTGCACTACACCTTCAAGCAAATCATGCAGTATGTCAACTGCATAGTTATCAGAGGTGTGGAAAAAACGCAATGTATTGAGCAAGCATGTCTTCTTGATATCAAATGTTGATGCCAACATAAGATTTTCCGCCAAGTTCCTCAATATAAAGTAAATACAACCAAGTTTGTGTATCCCCTTCTTTGAACCTGAGGGATTTGTGGTCTCAAAATCATCATAATAAAGTTGAACCTGTTGAGCATGTTTTTGCTGGGAAAACAAATCATTACTTTTGAAGTATGAACCATCACATACAGAATATCTTTATAAGTACCTTCTTCATGTTTTCTGCAGGAAACTTTCACATAATTCAGACTTCAGGGTTTCCAAGATGGGTAGATACACAAATTTATCTGTTACAGGTTTGATTGTAAACTCCTGTTGTTCAATCTCTGCGTACATCAAATTGTATCCGAAGAACAAACAGGTTCAACTATTTCCCACTTTTATGCAAAAACTTCTGTCGTTTGGCTCCTGGATTTAAGACTGCGAAGGGATTTTCTAGTTGATCAAAACAATTTGCCACCTTTTTTACCAAATCTGTGCTTTGAATCTCTGAAGAAGTATAGTTGAGAACCGCCTCTCTCACTTGTCTATGAATATCATTTACAAGCTCTTTCATTGACGCTACCATTGCTTGGACAGTGCCCTCAGCAACACCTGATGCTTCTAACTGTGCTATGACAGAACCACACATGTTTAACACATAATGCTTATCATGAAACCTGGGTAGTTACTGGAGTGTCTGTACAGTCTAGATGAGAACTTGAAGGCTCATCACTTTCTTTTTGAGTGTCCACATTGTCAATGGTATTTGTCAAAACAGTATCCCTGTGCAAATAAATAAGGTCTTTCTTGCACCCTGAATAAGTGCAAAATAATAAAGAACATCCCGGCTCTCCACATTTCAAATGTAATGGATATACACCATATTCCTGGATATACACCACGGTGAAATTTCAAATACTGACAAAGCAATGCAGAACTTTTGTGGTGTACCTTACAGATAAAACAAATCAACATATTTGCACCAATGATGTGTATTCCATCAAGTATCAGTGGACAATAGTCTTGCTCGTCGATGTTGAACACCATAGTTTGGATGAACATGTAGAAGCTGTTGAGGGATTCATTGTAGTTAACACTGAAGATGACGTGTGCCTTGAAGAGTTCATCAAACGCTTCCAGGGATGTCTACGCCTTGCAAGGGATGGCCTTATGGTACACGATGACATAGAACACGATGACATAGAACCTTTGAATGTTGTTCTTCCGTTCACCGACACACAGGAGGAAGGGCTGTCCTGGTTCCAAACGCCCAAGGAAGGTCTCAACACTGGCTCCAATCTGCAACAAAAACACAGAGTGTAACAGACAATGGAAGATTGGATCTCGTGGCAAGAAACTGTTCATCTGCATTCTTAAACCCATTAACTATTATTCCTATTTTTAGGGATTAGTTTGATTGCCCTGGAAGTCCAGCTCGGAGACTCCCTTTTTCCCTCTCCAACAGCTACTGCTAACTCAGATGGAGAGATGGAGCTCTGACATGATAACAGGAGGGAACCCAGGATGTGGAACCGCTTAGTGACCCGGAGGTCAAGCCCTCCTGACTGACTGACTGACATATATGCATTACTCGTCTCATCATTATCCTCTCAGTTACCATTTGGCCTCGTCCCATCCGACTCTACCTCTGTCAAGATGGCCGAACAAACACCGTGGGATCAAGTCCTCAACCATGTACCATACGGACCATGGCCCCAGAAATATCCACCAGGCAACATGGTTTTCCTGAACAGTCTGGCCCCCTACAAGTACACAACTATTAACCAACGCCACATGAACGTCCTTCATCCCATGAGACAGTTTTGTGTTACTCGTCATACCACCCAACGTTTCATATCGTTATCCTCAAGGGCCAACTCAGTTTCCGAGGAAGCTGCCACTAATCATGGATCCATGGATCCCATGGATCTAGAAAGATGAATCACAGATTGTATTTTATCTTGGTCAGGGACTTTCAAGTCCACCCTGCCTCCCTCACCTACAACCTTCTATTGTTATCCCTTTGGGATAAATGCGGGAAACTGTTATGAGAGAATCCTGTTTCTTCAGAATCTCCTGCAGCTGTGAACTATAAATAGAAAAAACAACTTTTATATCAATACACAGTTTTTATTTAAGTGCGATATTCCAGTGATCAGTCACTGCAGCGCGGCAGCCGCAGCAGACATCACAATATATCATGGTGGATTGAAATTATTTTGTTCGTACCCGACTCTTTATCATGATATCGTCAATCGCAATATTAAAACATGGCAAACCACTCGCCTTTTTCTTTCATATAGATATCTTATGATTGTTTTATGATTTTATTTGCTTTTGGTGGAATCCTCACCTACAACCTTCTATTGTAATCCCTTTGGGATAAAAGGGGGAAACTGTTATGAGAAAATCCTGTTTCTTCAGAACCTCCTGCAGCTGTGAACTGTTGCTGTTTTGTTTTGTCAGTTGTGTTATTTTATGCTTTGTTGGAATTAGTACATCTGGAAAATCAAACCATAAACTCTAAGGAGACAACATGAATGTAGACCAGTGTGATATTAAACAAGAGACTTACACTTTCTACAGATGTCTCTGGTTTGAAATGTCGCCTTTGCCGCCGCGCCACGGCATTTCATCCTTGAGATGGTAGGGGCAGCAGAGTACATCAATCCTGATGATGGTGGATGATGAATGGCACACACAGAAACACACACACACGCACACAATCTTTATAATAATAGTATATTTATTCATTTTTTATTAAATAATTTATTCTCTTTAGAATTGTTTTTAATAAATTTAGAGGTTTGAATTTAATTTGGATTAAAGATTTTGGATTTTGGAGCTTTGAAATACCTTTAAGCTTTCTGCAAGTAATACAGTTAAAGTTACGTGAATAAACATTTATGAACTAGTGTGAACATTTTATTTAAACTAAGAGACCACGAAACTCAGATACATCTGTGACATTCATATTGAATGCCTCCGGCAGCGAAAATGAATGGCCCTGTAGCTCTCTGTGATTGCGTTGCTCGTAGAATGCTGCCCCCGCAACAACACACTGATTTTTTCTTCTGCAATTCTATATATATACATTAATGTAAAAACAATTATATGTCTGATATGTTCAATGTATACACAGAATTATTTTAACTTGCTTATATTAAGCACACACTTCAAATCAAAGTTTGATAGAAATCAAATGGTTTTATCAGCTACATGTAGCTAAAACTACATCAATCACAAATAAAAAATATTCAAAATATATTCATTAATATATTCAATTTTCGCAAGATCCAAATTTCTGAAACATCCCTTTCCTCCATCAAACCATTATGCATTTTCTTCCTCAAATGCCAACATGAACTCGAACTTATTTTTCTATATACCTAATTGTTACTATTTATTATCGTATTTTTATTATTGTACTTCACAGTGAGTAAGTCACTTTATTACTGTACTTTTATTAGTTATTTATTAGTTTATTATTTGTAGACTGCATTAACAGCATTATTCATACCACGTCTTAGCAAAATTAATGATGGAAACTTACTCCAATTCTGAATCTCTTTATTGTCAATATTCAATATCTCAATATTGATTAGTGCAGTGGAAATGCAACCTTTAAGTTCTGACATTTCAAGTGAAAAATGTAGAGATACAAATTAAAGACAAACTATTACTACTACTATTACAATTACTGGAAGTAAGCACTCACACATCAAACAAGGCAGGAAAACACGTCTGAAAATGTAACTTGCGGCAGCTTGTAGAGTTTAACCGACCACTGCTTGTGTTTGTACGGATCAAGCCTGTTAACTTCCTATATTTTGTCCAAGTAGCGCTTCTTGGCTTCTTTGTTCACTGTCTCTCTGTAAGGAATCTTGCATTTGATCTTCGCATAGATCTTCTGCTGTGCGCGCTACGCCCGCTACCCAGAATGCAGCCGTCTGTCTGGAGAGTCTGCTCACATGTGCCATCTGGTGGTGGAAGGTGCACACTACACCTACCTGTATTTACCTGTATATATTCACTTCAGCAATGCTGCCGTGCATACGCAGCATTCCTGCTGTTGCGCGGCAATCGCGTCATTTGAAACCAGAGACATCTGTATATTCCCTGTCTCCTCTCTACATGGTTGAATGAACACAGAGAAGACAAACTCCTTTCTCCCGGCTCTCTCTGTCTCTCCTCATCAGTAATAGATTCTTGCATTCTTGAAGCAAGTCATCTCATTCTGTCTTGGTATTTAACCAAATCCCAAATAAACATTAAATAATGTCTGAATCAATCAGTAACCAACATAGTCTTAATGTACAGGTGTTTTCATGGGAAAAGATATAACTCCCTTCATTCTCTGAAAATAGCCCTAATTAAGAGTGATCAATCCGTACTCTATAAAGTTGGGTGTAACATGAGTGTCACCTGCTGGATTGTGGAAGGAATGCATGTCATTGCCAAAGCCATTGTTACTTTGTATTTTCTGTAGTCTTTTTCTTATTGATGTAAACAAGTGCATTTTAATATCTCGTCTTTTATTAATGAAATGCTAGTGTTAAAGTAGTAGTTAAATTGGTTAAAAATCTCTTTTCTTATATTTTCCACACCTGTTAGAGATAGATTCCATCATTATTATTAAAATTAGGAATTAGGTTTTACATGTTAGTAATTAAATCCATCGTAGGAAATTAACAAGATTCACATATATTTTGTAGTCGTGTTCGCTAAATTGAGCCAAAGCGACCGTGGGGAGTCTCCGTCCCTGGTATCTTGTCCGCGGCAGAGCGCTACACCATGCCAGGCAAGATCAATCTATCGCTACTGTTGGTGATCATGTGTTGATGTCGGATGGGCTCTTTAATTTCTTTCACTTCTAATTCACAGATCAGGTTTAGAAGTTAGTTCACAAATTCCCTCTTTAGTTCCAACTCCATGTATTCTCTCCAATCTCATCAGATCACAATATTAAATATCTACTTTTACATAATCTCTTTTATCTGTTTGTTTATGATTTTTATTTCTTATTAATTTTATTAATTAATTAATTTTCATATTGCTAAACATTTTATGATGAATAAAGGTTTCATTTATTGCTGAGATTTTGGGTCTGTGTGTATAATCAGAATCGACTGAATTTAGAACTTATGCCGAGATTTGAAAGACTGATAATTACAATTAATTGGTTTAGTTTATTCTTTCCAGTTTTACGGATTAAAAGCTAGTGGGGCCCTCTATCAAGTTGATTTATGATTTTATTAAAAATAATGCTACAAGAGGAACCATAACAAAACATTAAAATATAAGTGGTGTAACCACTTACATTTTAATGGCTTACGAAACTAATAAAAACAAATGTGCCCCAACACAAGAAGTGGCAGGGTCAGAACAACTGCATATAAAGCACACTAAAACATGGCATACCCTCAGATATCTCACAACATGGTTTGATATGAGCTAATTTTAGCACTCTTCTTGTGGCCTTTTGAGGTAGGAGGAAATAGGTGAACCAATATATATAAATAAATAAAAAAATTTAAGAATAAAGGCCCTTTATTGTATTATTGCAATAGGAGACCACGATAATTCAATTGCTTTTAACTATTGAACAAGGTTCTGTGACTAGTAAACACCCTTTTCCTACTTTGCTCAACTGTTTTCAATATGGCACCTACATCCCTTAATAATTTATTATTTGTAGAAACATGATTAGCACCAAGGAGAACAATAAATCACCAATGAACTTCAATCATGTCAGCCACCATAAGTTTACCATCTGTCGCCGTGTACCATCCAGAAATATCTTCATTTTGTAATATTCATGCAAGATTTTTTCTCCCCCCGGCTTAGACTGGAGAAGATCTCTCACCATTTAAAACAGTGGTTCTCAACCTTTTTGAGCCGCAACCCCCACAAAAATGTAGGTTGGGGTTAGCAACCCCCTCCATCTCGACTCACCCTTGAAACACACTGCAGACCTGCTTCTTCATGTTGAACTGGCAGGCTTTTTTTTTTTGAGAAACCACCGCTTTGTATTCAGCCACTTTATTGCAGTAGTTAGCTAGCTTGGCCAAGCACCTGTCACTGTGCCACCCAAGCTGGAGGAGACAACTTCTTGGTGGCCTCCTCACCAACAAGAGCATCATGTCAGCAGCGTGTCACATGTTTGTCAATTTGTCAATTCACACCGGGCCCGTCTTCATTCCGTCTACGACGTGCTACCAAAAGCAGCACTCTCCAGACTCTCTATCACTCCAGACTCTCTATCACATAAATACAAATTGTGAAATGTATCAACCTTTAATGGGTAAGTGAATCTTTGGTTCCATTTTCAACCCTTTGCTTTTCACTTAATTCGCATTTGGAGTCTGATTATTAACATAGGACATTAACATTAGTTTGTGAGTTTTATTTTCCCTGTTGTATTTGCATAATTTCAGTCAGGAATCTTTAAGGGCAGCTCAAGTTGTATTTATTTCAGTCAGGCACCTTTAAGGGCCTTTCAGGTACGTCTTGTGGTCCTAGTACCCGTCATGCTCCGTAGGAATCTCCGCAAATTCATAGCAGTGCAGCAGCTTCAATGGAGTGTTGAATGAAGATTAGAACCATTTAACCACTTATGTGTAAAAGATATATTGTTGGTATTAGCTAAAATAAGAGGTTTGCACTGTATGTCATTATGAGCCAGTATGGTTATATTTTAATTGTTTAATGATTCTTTATTATAATCTCAGCATGCATCAAAAATGAAACTTGTCCTCTGCATTTGACCCATCCTATTCACCCGGGTGTATACAGGCACTGTGCTGCCCACTATACACCCTACTAGGGGTGTATAGTGGGCAGCACAGTGCCTGGGGACCAACTCCAGTTCTTTTGCTAGTGCCTTGGTCAGGGGCAGGAGTATTAACCCCCTAACATACATGTCTTTGATGGTTGGAGGAAACCAGAGCAGAAAACCCACACAAACACAAGGAGAACACGCAAACTGGACAGCTGGGGTTCAAACCCAGGAACTTCTTGCTGTGAGGCAACAGTACTAACCATTGAGCCGTCTGATTCGATATATTTCTGTTTGTTTATTACAGATACCATTCAATAATCCATTAAATTATTAATTCAACCATCCTCTGCTACCATGTACCTGCTGTACCACCAGGACTGTATATAAATCAAACAAACCATTCCAAGCCGTCCGTGTCAACTCTTTTATCGGAATCCACCGTTGATAGAGTGGTCCCAGTACATCTATCCGTAATTATCAATATCGTTCATTGTTGTTTATATTTCACACAGCAGCTTCTGACTCGAATACAACGCGTTTTATTGGTGGAATGAGTACCGTATTTTCCGGACTATAAGGCGCACTTAAAAGCCTTTAATTTTCTCAAAAAACGACAGTGCGCCTTATAATCCGGAGCGCTTTATATATGGATTAATTCTGGGTGTGCTTACTGACCTCGAAGCGATTTTGTGTGGTACACGGCGCTCACGGCGCTCTGTCAAAATGTTTTAGTACGACTTTGGTAAACTACAAATCCGCACCGCTTGCGGCATTACGGCTACCGTAGTCAGGAGCGTCGCGGAGTAATACATACTGCGCTTCACCATAATATTACAGTGTGTGTATAAGGACCCAAAATGGCACCTGTCGAGAGACACGCTTACGACGCGGACTTCAAACTCAAGGTTATCGG
>OMKR01086493.1:0-13262 GCA_900302355.1 Cyttopsis rosea
ATTCCATATCGTGCATGGTAGAAAATATGTAAAACACTTGCATGGACACATATCTACTAACATGATATCTACTACCACCAGCCTGTATGCATGTTTCATGTAGGACAATTATAAGGGGACGGTGTTTTGGCTAAGGGATGAGAAACCCCTTACCACCCACGTCTCTGTTACATGGCTGGTGAAAAACACTTTCCAAGTGGGCAGGAGGTTACCAAGGCAAAACGTTTAATAACACCTATTGTGTACACCATGACATGGCGTGTTATGCCATTCTCATTGCGTGGGTTGTTGGGTGACGCTTATGATTTGTAGGATAATGTTATTGTTTCCAACTCTTATGTGTGCAGATTTGTTCCCACCTCACTGTCGGAGTTCCCCAAATGGCCTCAATGCCTCTGCGGTGATGCACAACGTCAGCTTTTCCACGGTCATGAGCTGCGAGGGGAGGCAGAAGTGCTCTCTGCACCTCAGGGTCAAGACTGTGCTACAGCTCACCAGTACGTAGTCTTCATGTTCCTGTTGTACATTAGGGATGGGCGACACAGACAAAATACGATATGTTGAGGATGACTAGTCAAAGTCAAAGTCAAAGTGTTTTATTTGTCAAATGAACAGTACAACACAAGGTCATTCTGAGCAATGAAATTCTTGGGGCATGGCAGGCAGCAGCTACGTAGTAGAAGTAAAAATAAAAAAAATTAAAAAATGTAAGAATTTAAGGGCAGGAGGATTGTGTTAAATATGTACATAATAGCATAAAGCAAAATATAAGCAAAATATGCATTAAATAATTTTACTATTGACTATTGACGTTTTCTTAATATATTTACACTCAAAAAAGGTTTGAGTATTAGTATTTGTAATGTGGATATTGTGACCAAGTAGGTAGAGGCATTAGAACAGCTAGAACAGTCTATAAAGTTCAGAAAGCTGCATTATCTTACTCTAGTGTGGCACAATATTACACAATATTACGATCACCAAAATCCCAGACGATATCTAGTGTCATATCACAATGACGATATGTTAACAATTTGTCAGCAAGTCTGTTTGTACATGACAAGGGCCCCAGAGCCTCCCATGCACTCACACTTCCCATTAAACAGAAAGACATTTAGCCCCTGTAATGCTTCCCAGTGGCTCTGAACAACATTTCCTTTGTTTTTCAAGAGCCCATCCGTGGCGTGTCCATTTGCACTGTGACTAATGGGATGTTGGAGAGTTGCCAGAAGGTTACCTTTTCCAGAGCTTCCAGGGAAACAATGGAGGCGCGGCAGGTACCATAAGAGAAAATCATGACAAAGTAGTCCAACAATCCACCCATTCAGTCTCTCACATAAATTACCGAATCTGCTCTATCATTCATGCAGTCACAAAAACCGCCAAGTCATTCATGACGACCGGGGGGCATGTGAATCATTAGCATTACGTCAAGTCATAAGATGATGGGTGAGTTAGTAAGAGAGTGGGCCAAATGCAACATACACACACACCATCACTTATCCTATGATGTCAACAGAGCTTCACCATTTCGTGCCACCATGCCACTCAGTTGAAGGATTGAAAACAGGCGAAGTGTGACAAAAAAAGAGTTTCTGGAGCCCGCACGCAGGATGCTGACTGCAGTTCACTTGTCATTAAAAACAAGGATTTTCTACACCTTTAAGTTGTGCATTTTTAAACCTTTTGAATTGAAGCCTTGGTAACACGTTCCCATTTTGCAGACCTTGCTATATCACCAAAAAGATCAACTTTAGAAATGTATTGATTCAGGGCAAAAAATGGGAAGAGGTGAGATGGCTTTCACATTTTATTATACGGTATATATACTGAATATTATTTGTCCTTTTCCTCAGGTGGAAGTTCAAAGCGACTGTTTTAATATTTTGCCGGGACTAGAAGGGCGAATACAGGTGAAAACAGTGCCGCACTACTGCGGTGTTACTTGGACCAGCTTCTTTCACGGTCCAGGTGAGTTGCATGCGTAGTTTTGCTGACACACACACACACACATGGACTGTCATTAAGAACAGAACACTTGTATGACCTGTTTTAAGACGTCTTAATAACGGGGAGCTAGAGGGGATTGATTTACAGAGCCTAACCCTAACCCACAAAGATTTCCTCTTAGAATTAAAAACACAGTCCACATCCAACCCTATGCGATCTGTAGAGGAAGAAATTGCAGAAATGGGGTTGTGGCATTTAAAAAAATCTGAGGGACTTTTGTTCTTTTGGTGATTTTGGGTTGATTGCAGTCACTTTTCTCTACAGAATGCAGCAGTGAAAATCTACGAAGTCACATCCCTCCATGCATCAGTAAGCGTTAAATTTCATTACATAACCATTCTATGCAGGGGTTACATTTTATTTTGGTCTTTTTTCTCTCCAATACTCACTCTCTCTCTCTCTCTCTCTCAGCTGGCAGGCTAGGGTACAACATGAACCCTCAGAAGAAGGAGATCACTGTCAATGTGACAGACATGCTGGAAGACCATGACTATCGTCTCCGTCTATGCCATAAGGACTACATCTGTTCGGGAAGAGGGGCCAGCACCCTGGTCAGTCCACAGTATAGTAATGGGCCATCGAAATGTCAAAATATGTGCATTGCATTATTTACAAACAGGTATTTGTCAGTAGAAGTGGATCCAAATGTAAGTCACAGTAAGTAACCTTAGTAGAGTAGTTTTTCAAGGCAAGGTAAGCACGTTCATACACTTTACATAAGGATAAGGCATCATAGGCATTATATGAAGGCAAAAAAAGACAGAAGCATAGAAATAAAAAGCAATTGCCAAAGCTAATAAAAATGACAACATTTGTTTCGGTGCCTTTAGGGCCATTGACGTAGATTGTCAAGCAGAGCGCTGTATTTATGGGCTGTTACTGGAACTGCTGATGCGTGGGAATCGCACGTCTTCCCTGTAGTTGTGTCACAACCAGTCTTAGAACCTTCCCGTAGGTAATTGCTGAGTTCAAAAGAAGAGGAACCTTTAGCGATAGGAAGGAAACACATTAAGTGTAGGGGGAGAGGGAAGGAAGACATAAAAAACCACAACCAATACAACAATGTCTTGGAACAGTAAATCACTCTTCACCCACCCATATTATGTTATATACTGTAATATATTATCATATTCATCATTATGATTAATTTTCCTCATGAAGTGAAACTGTTTATCGCCGCAATAAATGAATCCATCATACACTTGCTATGTCACTCTCTGAGACTCACACTATGTCACTCTCTGAGTCTTTCATTCAGACCGATTCATTCCATGATTTACCTGAAAGCCAGCGATAAACCACACAGTGAAGGTTAATTTGATAGCTCTGACCTTTTTTACATAACAACCCATGCACGTAATAATATCCCTTCCACGGAACAGCGAACCTGAGGACACCTCACACAGGACACATCGATAATCATGGAGATTAATCTTGTAAAGCCTTGTTTTACATTCCAGATAAAGGTGGAGCAGCCTGTGAAGACGGCCACCCTGCGCTATTCCAGAGCGCTACCCTGCCTCTGCATTGAGGTAAATCTATTTGGCTTACGACAATATCTACTGAAACCTGAACGACCCATTGGATAAACCCCGCTGTGTTTCCTTCAGGGATGGTCGGCGGTGATAGACGCGCCCAGAATTCAAGTCTGTCCGTTTAAAGACCGTGAGTTAGTTATTGCTCTCTTCCAGTCCACTCTAATGTGTGTTATTTCGTATAGTTTACCACATACTGTAGTGAATGCAACAGCATCACCGTGAAAAATACCTCCTCGCTTTCTCGACCTCGACAGGTCTGTCAGAACTGTGGTTTGGAGTGACCTTTGACACGCTGCAAGAGGCGCTGTCATGGGAACCAGAGTGCCCCGTGGATGCCGTGATCTCCTTGTGTCAGGAAGGCGACGACGGCAGTTGCGCGGATCTGCCCGGCGCTTCTCAGATCGCAAGGAGAGAAAGGGTACGACCCCATCCCATCGAGTCAATCAATTTATTTTATCAAGTTATTTTGTATTTATTTGATGTCATTTGTTTTTCCGTTTAGATAACATTCTCTAAGGTGGATCCCCACCCTAAACTGTGCATGAAGGTATGGATCATTTTGCACTTTGCCATAGCGCATACAAGGTACATACAGTATAACGTGGGCCTTTATTGTTATACAATTTATTATCTGGCAACTATGTATTTAATTACTGTAACTTACTAGGTACCCGGCCAACATTACGGTGCCATGCCATTGTTCCGAAGGACCATTATTCCGAAACCAACAATAATCCGAAAAATGTCCCATTGGACATGGACGACACCCTAACCCTAACCCTAATCCTAACCTAACCCTTATATACCTATAATACCTAAACTTAACCATCTCTAACCTCATACCTAAACTTAACCAAACCATCTCTAACCCGACATTTTTCAGACTATTGCGGTTTCGGAATAATGGTCCTTCGGAATGATGGGTGGACCCCAACATTACTGAGGTTTGCTACGCTGTGTTTGCCAAGATAAGGCCTCTTCATTGGGCCCCGTCTGGTAAAACTCCCTTTCCAACCATTGGATCCAGTATCGCACTTTAGTTCAGTTCACTTGTAATATAAGGGTTCAGTTCCCTTTATATGGGATAAGTATGGTTTCATTATTGCAAAACAAATAAATGGGGTTTCAAACAAAATCATATTTTTTTTCTGAATTTATTTGAAATATACAGTATGTGTTATCAGCTAAACATGTGGTCGTGTAAAATGAAAAACCGCTGTCTCGGAGGATTTTGACTTGGAGCTGCATGCCATCTTGCATCTTCACTTTGAATGGAAAAGCTTGATGTGTTTAGTATGAATGTTACTTATTTTGTCGTCTACAGTTCACTTCGGGCGCTCAGTCTTGGACCAGATGTCCCTTTGCTGCAGGGAGATTTCAAGGTATCAGGATAGAAACCATTGAATTATGACACAGACTCTCTGATGTGATCACTATGTAATGGCTCTATATATTCATTATGTCTTACAGTATATAATTATCACATTGTGAATGCTTTGTGACAATTCCAGCATGGGAGGTGTCTGTGTCAGAACAAGAGGGTCATCAACAAATCGAGCTGTCGTCGCGGGTCGCCGCCACCTTCTCTGTGGAAACGTGCACAAAGTCTGAGAACTCTTCCGTGTGCTGTCCCATCACCACAAGCATCGTGCACGTGGTGGGTGCCCTAAAATACTAACTCCTCATCTAGTGCAAGGTGGAGCCGGTGCTCTAGGAGCTCACTTTGTAATGTCTATCGGTCTATTTGATGAAATGTAATCCTTCTTTCCGAATCGTTTTTGGGCTTGTCTACAGTCAAGGGGTGTTGGTGTCAAAATTGACATTAATCATATTCATTGCTGGAATAATTGGAACTAAAACTAAAAACTTTATGCAACATCTGGCTTTGGTTTTCTTGACAAAAGTCATATTTCTCCCTTTGCCTTTTTTCAGAAGAACCACAAACCTGTGGTTACTCCAGCAGGGATCTTATACGAGGGAAACTGCCTCCAGGTACATTTCCCTAGTAATACATAATGCTTCCTATTGTAGTATTCCCCCAGTCCTAAAAAAATACAATGTGACACTGTGTTTTATTCAGGTCAGGAGGCTCGATGTGACATACTCCGCCACCGTCAGACACTGTCACCTGCGATACAGTGAGTGTGCTTTCTATTCACTTCTATAGAATATAAATACATTCATTCCATAAATACTCTATTGTCCTGTTCCCTTCTGTCAACATTGTAGCAAATTTCACAATCACTTATATCGATTTTTTCACGCCATTACTTCACGCCACAAAAATTCTAAAAGTTCTTCAGAAGTGCATGTGTATTTTCAGTGCCTGTAGGCAGCAGCAGAGCTACTTCACTACTTTATTTCCTTCTTCACAGCGCCCAACATGCTCCCCAGCCGAGCTAACAAGGAGTGGCAGGCACACAAAAGCACGACCTGGGTCATCTTGGCAGCTGGAGTCATTCTGGCTGCTGTGACCATCTGTCTGCTGCTTCACCTCATGTTAACCGGTGTGTAAAACAACAGTCCTTTACAGCTGGTGGGAGGAACAGTGTAACTCTAGCATTCAAGTGGTAATCCGTAGGATTATTCTGTTAAAGATATGCCATAGCTGATACCTTCTTTAGCTGGCACTTTATGTGAAAAAGACATTCAGTGTATTTGCGTTACTGTATGTATGTGCTGCTCTGTATGCTGTTTCCATTGTTGGTGGCGGGGTCCGCCACCAAGATTGAAGACGTGCAAAGAAACAGCACAGTCAAATGAAAAAAACAGCACAGTCAAATGAAAAAATATCCCTACCACCTCAAGTGACCAAGAAAAAAATTATCTATTGATCAGAAGAATGCAAACTTTGGAGAAAAGAAGAAAAAAAGCAACCTTAGAGTTTTCAATGGAATTCCGGGACTGAGAAATAAAATAATTTAAATTTGAATAAACGTCTCAGTGAAAATGTATTCCAGCAGTGTAACTACTATTTCATTTAATTTGCTTCCTTTACATTTATAAATATCATCTTATTTAAAAAAACAACAACTTTGGAATAAGACACTAAAAATGAATATTTAGTAAACTGTATTTCCCCTCTGCTTCCATGTAAATCATGCACAGTGTTTTGATAAAGAGGGGAAGCCCTGACAGTCTTACTTTCCTGCTGTGGTCTTTCAGTTTATCTATCTCAATTCAATATTAAACAAAGCAGCCGCAGCCAAGCTCCAATGCCTCTACATGACTGCTCTGCTTTTCTTTCTCAGTCTATCAGAGGAAGATCAGAACGCTGATGGGTAGCTGTGACACATCGAAAAAAACACCAGGTGAGATGTTCACCTGAATGCAAAAGAAAGAAAAAAGAACATAAACTACACTGTTATGAATTTTTTTCTTTTTTTAAATTCTTTCACTTTCATGCAGTTAATTTCCCCGAAGCGTTCACCCCTGCACTGAAATCCGTGGTATAGGAATGGCAGGTCCAACTCGTGCACAATGCCCAGATCTCTGTGGGAAACTGGGAGAAGGCCAACTGACTTTCCAGCTGAATGAAGAAGCAACCATCTGTTACACACAAACACAAAGAAATTAATAAATGCAACGCATGTAACCGAAGACGTAACAAGGTTATCTATGCAACGCAGAGATGCTGTGAATGATGGCATTATACTACGACAACTATTTCTGATGCTTCATGCTTAGTTATGTGGCGATTGTACAGGGCGTGTAATGTTATTATTCATGTTCGTTTGCACTGAAAGCTCTTTGCAAACCATAACGCGGTGACTTTTTAAGGATAAAACATTTCCCCTGTGGAGCTCAGGTCATGCTGTATAAAGAAAAGCGGGACTAACATAAGTCCTTTTTGGTTTTTAGTCACCGGTGTGCTTTCGAGGACGAGACAATGGATCATGCACCTATTCTTATCTGTTTGCATATTATTATTATTATTATTATAAGGTTTTTTTTTTGTTGTTTGAACATTAAAGATGGTATTTTATGCGTGTATGTTTTGATTTGCAATTTGTTTTTATTAAATAAATTGATTTTGTGACTGTCGATGCTTTTATACTGTACAATAAATACCGAGGGGACAAATCAGGGTGGGGCCTTATTTTGCTGCCGCCTTGGAAAAACATTTTGGGGCCGAATTCACAAAGGATGGATTGCGGCCTCTAATAGCGGCATGAATTGCGCATCAATTTGCAAAGTGCAATTTGCACTCAAATTTACGTTTTACAAATTATCAGTCTTAAATAAATATTCAATTTAAAATCGACCTCGGGGGCAACGAGGCTCATTTGCATAGAAAGGGGCCAAATGTATGCATAATAACTCATTTAAATATGTGCAATTGGCACCGGCGCACCGAGATGCTATGTGCAGTGTGCAGCGGTGCATTTCACCGTTCGCGGCTGCTTTGTGAATGTGACGGTTTGCTTTTTGTCTGGGTTTTCGCCGGTTTAGCGGCCGCAAAAGTAGTGCAATCCTTTTGTGAATTCACCCCCATGTTTAACTGAACGTTGACACGCCCAAAACAAGAAGAAAGAAAATCTTGAAAAAATAACAAAAGCTTTATCTTTAGCCGATTTTAAACATTTCACAAAGGTGTGGTTGCCTCGGGCTTTGTCCTGTGTTAAATGCCGACAACATGAATGATTTCTCACAAGGAAGTTTGAGTTCAGGCTTTCACAACAAGATTTATCTGCAATGCAGACCGGAGAGGCCGCTGCTTGGCAACACATTAAAACAAAACTTGCTTCCTTGATTTTCATAATGTGTTGATAGGATTACTTAGATTAACTGCATTCAGAAAGAGCCAGTATTGAAAAGTATCATATAATATATTCAGAAGATCTTTGGAATATATGAAAGTACACACTGTGTCTGTGTGTGTATTTTAATCAAGAATATGCACCAAAATATAATGTATGTCACTGATTTTTCCATTCAGATGTATTTCATATTACTAAATTGTAATTTTCCTTTTTGGAAAATATCATACGGCGATATGAAAAATTACAATAATGCTGAAATAGATTTCAAATATATTAACACGTGGATTATCTTGGACAAATATGTTGCTGTGCATCAAAAAATGCATAGACTAGAAATGATGCGTACCAGCCCTCGGTGATATCGGAGACTGTTTAACACACGACCCGTTCTGGTATTTCTTTGAAGAGATCTGGCTTTGCAATTTTGGGAAGGTGATCAAGACTAAGGGAGCAGAGATAGCAAATCCTCCGTCTCGACCTCACAGTTTAATGCATTTTAAACTTTTTTTCTGGTCCCATCTCTTCACTTCCGAAGTGCTTGGCACGTGGCGACGTGGCAAGTTCTCCTACTGTTTAACTAGTCCTTCTCTGAAAAGGAAGTTTGTTGACATTACACCTGAGGTAGCTTCCCTTTACTTCACATATAGCATGCAAATGATATATATATATAAAGGTTTACTGTATGTCAGACCAGGAAGAAAAGGCAGGGCCTCTATCCACATTGACATGCACAAGAGTCTGCATGTCTGCAGGCGTGCATAGTGCACTGTGCGATAAGACCTTATTGACTTGTGATTGAGGAACTTGTGACAAGGAAAATGTCAATAGGTCACACTTTTGATCCAGGCTTGATCCCACATCCACATTTCCTTGTTTGTGTAACTGTGTTTATACTGCACAGTGTTCAGCTCAACACGATTGTGTAAAACATTGGTACAAAGTGCCAGTTTCCTCTTCGATGTCATTACGCAAGGCGCCTATTCACTACTGTACTACCTGTACCTTTACCAGTATACCAGTATTTACAGTATGAACACAATTAACAAAAAGGAAAATTCTTAAATTCGAAAGAATTTGTGCAATGTAAGTACATAAAACCATATATCCTAAAATCCGGAAATAAATGAATAAATACATAAGTAGGTAGGTAGGTAGGTAGGTAAGCGAGTAAGTAAGTAAATAACTAAATAATAGTGTGGAGCAAAGTGGCGAAACCACAATGCAGAAAATTATTGATTGGCTGATTTACTATATTCAATTTATTCACTACTTTGCAATGTGGTACTTGGCAATATTATTATTACAATGGCCAGAAGAACGATCATTTTGTCAGATAGTCTGACTGAGATCAAATAAGTGACCCGTGAACAAATTAAATCCATAAAATCACAAACCACGCAATTCCAACACATGTAGTAATACAGAGGATGTGATGGAAAAATCTGTGCGTTGAGAATTGTGGATAATCTGGTATCACTGTCATTACCGCTTTGTCATATTGATTTGTCATGCTCACAAGTATACTGCTTGAATGACTCATCATGCGTCAAACCCAAGCAGCTATTTTGAGATATTTATGAGC
This sequence comes from Cyttopsis rosea, assembly GCA_900302355.1. Taxonomy (NCBI): domain Eukaryota; kingdom Metazoa; phylum Chordata; class Actinopteri; order Zeiformes; family Parazenidae; genus Cyttopsis; species Cyttopsis rosea. The sequence continues at coordinate 9,894 of OMKR01086493.1, forward strand.
CCGGACCATGAACCAGCCCTGTCACCAAAGTACCGGTGATCTAATATATTTGAATCTCCTTTATTCATATTACCAACCATTATCATCTTATTTTTGTTACAAAATCCCTTTATTGTCTATTGACAATGGGGGTAGGGGGGGTAGGGTTGCACAGGTCTAAAAAGGGATATTTTACAAGAGAACAAATAAATATGTTACAGAACTATAAAATGATAAAAGATCACATCATGAGAAGCTGATCAGCAAAACAGCAGGAGACCAAACGTCAGGCTACAGCAAAACCACAGCGCTTATACTGTGAGTCACACGCCTATGGAGCCGAGATCCGGTAAATCGCCACGGAGGAAGTGAGTGCAGCCACCGATTCATCAAACTTTCCCAGACACGACACTTTGAAACTTCTGGAGTTCCGAGAACCAAGCGTGGATGAGTGTGTCAGTCACTCGGGTCATGTGGGCTTTCCTAAACTTCGTTGAGCGTAATGTGAAACGCCAAACCAAAAGTGAAACTAAACAGTGCTTGTGACGTGGGGAATCCAAGGCGTTGGCATAGCCTCGTGAGACTCACGTCACAAATAAATGACACCGGAGATGACAAGTAAAGAAAAATATATAAATGAATAGTAATATAGCTGCAGTCAGCAATGCATGGGGTCCAGGTTAGTCGGTGTGACGAAACAATGTAGAGTACAAGCCTATTTGCAATACTGAACAATTTATTAAGTTTAATGTTATAACTAACTACAATTCAAGATGACATATAACCAAATTAATTGTCTGTAATGGAATACACACGTATGTTAAAATGGCAACAAATCTGGCTTTGACTATGAAATAGTCAATAATTGCACATGTTTTGAATGTTGATTTACAAAAGTGTTTTCTTGGCAACTCTTGTTATTGCAAAATCTCTTCTTGGAACATTGTCTTTTATCTTACCATCGGTTTTCATAGTTATGTGAGTTGCTACAAAGCCGTGTCGCGCGTCCCCCGTTCCCCGTTTCTCCAAACAAAACAAAAATAATGGTGTTTTTTTTTACATCGTAGGTGTATTTATTTTCTTAATTGTATGAAACAAAAAAAAGGCTTGGCAAAAAAAGGCAAAAAGAGTTGGCTTGCGGCGGGATGTACACAGAGCAGGATGTCCCGCAATTAGAATTGCAGGTCGGCATTGCAAGGAAGTACTACAGTATTATATTTAGTAGAGGGCAGAGGAAAGCATTAGGCAGAAGTAGGGCAGGTTATGAACGAAATGATTCTATGAGCTGTTATTAGAACAGTTTCCTTTAGATCAGAGAGCAAGGTGAATACATCTTAAAAACAAATCTATAAATAAATGCACAACCATTCATTTTCTTCAAGAGAACTTCAGACAGGAAATGATAATGATAGTCTTGGGTAAGTATGAAGGAAAATATGTCGTCAGTTGGGTTCATCGAGAACAGGTACGTGCAGCAGGTAAGCGATGGGCTCAGCGACAGCTTTAGGGCTCCATAGCATCAGAAATATTACATTATGTACATTACATGATGTCATTGATCAGACGCTTTTGTCCAAAGCGACTTTTTATTCATACACCGATGGAGGCAATCATGGGAGGCTCATCAGGAACATTTAGGGGGTTCGGTGTCTTGCTCAAGGACACTTCAGCATGCTGAAATCGGGATCAAACCGGCAATCTTTGGATTACTGGACGAGTTCAAAAATATATCTACTATTTAATGATTTCTAAGCCCTAATATTTGTAAAAACAGAATTGAAGACATGCTTGTTTTTGTTGCCGTGCTGAAGGGGTTCCCCGCTGCCCCACCTACTCTTCAGTCACATCAGTATGATGAGGATTTGACACGATCAACAGGCCACTTGAGGGAGATGCAGTCTATTCACCAGATGTGATCTGTGCAGTATCAGGGGGGTTGCCAAACTTTTATTTTGGGAAACAAAAAACATTGTACACACTGTATCTGCTTATGATAAACTGCTGTGTATATTGTGTTTATAACATTTGGCCTAAACCATGATAGCAAAAAGCAAATTTCACAACAAACACAAAATGATCATATATCATTAGTGTGATATATATATCATATTTTGTTAAAAACATAATATTGATAAAACTATATACAGTATTTATGAAAACATACAGTATATTTATATATATATTTATATATATTTATATATATATACACAGTATAATATTAATATTTGTATAAAATAAAAAATAATCAAATATGTAATATCGATATATAATATTAATGTGAAGCAAAATATATTTATGTTTGTAATTTTGTCAGGGGGGGTTGCGAACCCCAGTTTGGAAACCCCTGGTCTTTATTTTGGTCTTTAAGTCCAATGAATAAACTTTCTTTAAAGTTTAAAGTTTAATTTTATAATTATTAATAAAAAATTAATAACTGTACTATATATGGTGCATAGCGTAAAGTGGATATACAGTGTTTTTTCCTTAAAACACATACAAGAAACATGATGACAATGCACTGTGTGGTGCTTGCTGACTTGGCGGAGGGACTGAACCCAACTTCTTGTTCGCAGCAATGGTGGAATTATTGTAAATTAAACAAATTGTATTATCCCAGTTGGGGGACTGGGGCGGGTGGTACTGTAGCTCCTGAGATAGTCCACTAGATGGCGGTGTTCTCCAGGAGTTTAATTGCCGTTGAAGGCACCGCTGTGACAAGCTGGTGGAAAATATTACCAACACACTGAGTGACTCAAGCCCAATGGTGAGCAAAGCAGACAAAGTCAATCCACCGCCAGACGTTGATTAATAAGCGGCCGGGCAATTAATACATTTTTCTTTTTTTAGGTTTGATTGATACAGTCGCGGAGAGAAAGAGGGTGGTGCACGATGGGGGTCATGAGGGGCGATGCACGATGGGCCCAACGTGGCCCCATGAGACATCGAACCATAGACGTCCGAGATACCCAACACCGGTGTGTGTGTGTGTGTGTGTGTGTTTCATGTGTGTGTGCACTGTATGTATACGTATGTGTAATGTAAGTGTGTGTGTGTGTTTTGGTGATTGGGTGTGGTTCCAGGGCAAAGTGGCCGAATGCAACAGTCATTATCGTTATCTCTCCCTCCCTCCCTCCCTCTCTCCCTCTCTCTCTCTCTACCCCCTTCTTCTAAGCCCCTGACGGGGCGAAAGAATGACAACTGCCGGGGCCAGAGACAACAGACCGGGCAGGGATGAGCTAAGCCGTGTTGTGGCGAATTCCAGACATTCCGATGGGGCTGTTGTTCCCGTCTGGAGCCCGCGCAGGGGAGCTTAGCGCTGCGCGAACAAACACCGGGGCTTCGCAGAGTGGAAATGTGATGTCAAACGGTCACGGGGGCGCACGCGTGCAT
>OMKR01086502.1:0-10053 GCA_900302355.1 Cyttopsis rosea
CCCCCCCATTCTAAATTTGAGCATTAAAAAATTGTATAAAAAATATATATAATAATAATAATAATAATAATGCATATAAATTCGAATTGGAATTTTAAAGGAATATCTGCAGCGCTGTGACAAGACCTAGCTCCCGAGTGGAGTGTTTTTTTATTTTATTTTTATTTTTCTTCCTCCGACCACTCCCCTGAGCCGGCTTGGCGCTGTCCCTTTTTATACAGACGGCGTTCTGGCTCCATTTCGCCTCTGTTACTACCTCCGCTGCCGGTACAGAGGTGGGTCAACTCTGCGCCCCCATTCCATCTCCGTACCTTTTACACAGAACAGCGTTCTGTGGCGCAACGATGCCGGCTCGGATAGGCTATGTAAAAGGGGCTAGTGTTAGCTGATGTGTTTAAGCCGCTTCCACATCCAGAAATTTAAGATAATCGCAGCATAACATTTCCTTGAGAACGTTGCTGTATATATTTATGACCATATGTTTTTATGAGCATGTTATTATCCACCCTACTCTGCTCCTTGGTGAGTCAGTATATTAAAATGTACTGATATGGCTTTAGATTATATGATCGCCAGCATAACTTTTTTTTGTGGAAAATGGCGACTGTGATTGGCCTGACCATAAAATGGTCGGGTGGAAATCTGTTTGAATGGGAGGGTGGCCAGACCAATCTGCCAGAGGAAATGAATCATGAGCTCGCAGATTGGTCTGGTTCCCAGGCTAGTAAACTATCAGTCTATCTTTGAATTAGGCTTCGCAGCAGCAGTTGCAAAGAGTTATAATAGTGTGATATATACTGTATTCATCAAATCAAACGATGATATAAACTTTACACACATTAAATCCTATCCTGTCCCGCTGTCACCATGAGGGACAACACACAGCTGTTGATGGGGTTCTGTTTTGTGACTACAGAAGCAATAAGGATAAACCATAGTGAACCTCTTTGATACAACCCTGGCCTTGTTTAGACCTGGCATTAACATGCATCTTGGGTGATCCGATCACAAGTGGACAGCTCTAAGTACGTCTGTTCACACCTCGCATTAGAATGTGTCTTCACATGTGTCTTGGGTAACCACTTGTGATTGGATCTCGCTTCCCTGCTCTATTTGCAAATAAACACGTACATCATTTCTGTTTGCAAAGACCAAATGCAAAGAACTTGGCGTGGACTGAAAATTTGGTGCTGTGTGTACTCTATGCAGCACAGGGTTCAAGCTGAACAGATTTTAGTTTCTTGATTTTCTTAGTTGTATGGAAAATTTTAAATGTGAACATAACTCTCAGAATTGGAGTGGATTTCTTTTCTCCTCTAGATAGCGGTGTGCAGTACACACCGCGCCGGTTTTCCTGTGTTTTTATTTTAGATGTATTTATTTTTGTTTGTTTCCTACTTGTATGAAACAAAATTTCTAAACACAACTGAGTTAGTTATATTCGGGGTCTAGACTTTTAAGGGTTGTCAACATTGGCCAAAAATCATGTTTGAATATTTCTTCTGAAAAAACACAAGTTAAAATATTTTGGAATATCTATTAAAATATTACAATTTGACCAACTTATGGACTGTGTTATTGCACATTAGCGGTGGGGGATGCCGAGACACAGACGCCTGAGTGTGGCGCATGGAGCAGCAGAGCGCACGGAGCAACTCACAAAGAGGATGTATGTGGACGTATGCGCGCAACATTTATATAAAAAAATAATACCTTTCTGCAGAAACACTGCGCAAAGTTTTTATTGTAATTTGCAAAACAACGGCAATCGATATCGGCCATGAAAAATCATGAACTGTGTATTGTTGAATTTTATTCAACAAGTTTGCGAGACAATAATGTTTTTTCGTGATCCACTTGAATCAAGGGTCGTCTTATATTCGGGTCAATGTCCCGTGTCGCATCACGCACGTCTCCCCATTGCATTCCGTTGCCGTGGGACATAATTTAGTAAAAACTGGATGTTTTTGCGTAAATACTTTCCTTGTAAAGAAATAAATCCTGCACTTCTGTAATGGGGAGACGGTTCCTTTACTCAATTTCCCGACCAGACTGCAGCACGGGCAATTTATGAGGATATGAGTCTTTCACTTTCTGTTGTACTGATTCTTCTCTTTTAAATGGAAATCAGACAGTGTGTGTTTCCTGTGTACTCCATCCACTACTGTACTCTACTCCATGAGAATCCATTTTGCCTGTTGCCTGTTTTCTGAATGTGGTCTGAGCGATCGGATCTCAATGCGTCCTCAATGCGTCTTGGGTACGTTCACACCTGTACTTAGAGCTGTCCACTTGTGATCGGATCACCCAAGACGCAATTGAATGCCAGATGTAAACAGGGCCCCTGATCCCCCCGGCCGTTAGTCACACCAAGACCCAGGTCTTGCATCTCCCCCCTTTTCTGTGTGCCATGCTTTTTTGCATAGAGCTTCGTTCTCCCACTCTCATCACCTTTGCCCCCCCCCCTCGCTTTTCTCCCCTCTCCAATCTGTTTTATGGCCTGTAGGTTGATTGGAGTGAGAGTAAAATGTGGAGTGGAGGAGCTTGATGGGGGAGAATCAGGATGACTGAAAGGCTGAACTATGTCCTTTGCTTTCCTGGAATCTGACCTTCATTAGTTCATGTATTAAATATGTATGCTCAGTCAGTAGATTATGGGACAGAAAGTGCTAGTGGCAGTTTTTGGAAACAAAGTGACTTTAGTTTTCCCTTTTAAATCTGTCTGGAAATAAACAGACTGGGCTTAAATGATGAGCTGTTTTATAGTTTCCCATGTTCCAGCTAGTGTCCAGAGCAGAGACAGTGGCTGATCTCTAGAATTTGTTTTGTATCATAAAAAATACACCAATCATGCTTTCAGATCCATGCTTGTCTCGAACATTATAATGTCATTATTTCCCAGAGAACTGGATGGCGCATGTGTAGTGTTTAAAACTACTGTATGTTTGACAACTGTGTCCTTTGCAACAACATTTGCACTCTGTGATGTTTGCAATTGATTGGTACACCTACTATGAATTGTAAATGACAGGTATGACTTAACTTTAGAGCATTCAGTGATTAGGCTATTACTAATGTTGCCTTTGTGGTTTGTATATTGTCCATCTTCAATTCATAGAAATGTGCATTGTGCAGCCCTAACTGGCAGCATTAGTAGGATTCTGCCAAAATGAGCATACTTTTCTTAGGCCCTGTTTACACCAACATGCATCAAGAGTGTGTCTTGAGTGGTCAAAAATGGTTAGAAAGTGTACCAAAGCTATATTTAATGCTATCAACCCGCAACTTGGTGCAGCAACTAATCACACGTAATTGAGCATGGGAATGGCCATCATTAGGCATGAGTATAATTTTTAAAGCCCCTTTACATTCAAAATATTAATAATTTTATTAGGTGCAATTACAAATGTTCATTACCTTTTAATTGATAAGAAAAGATTGACATACAGTGTCAAGCGGCATCTCAAATGATTCCTTAGGGTCTCAGCTTTCTGTACCTGTGAGAGCCCTGTTGGAGATGACTGAAACGCAGAAAGCATGCTATCCTCTGATGTTCCTTATGTCGGGATCAGACTACAGGAATTCAGCCAGATTTTGACAAGATTTTGTCGTCGCCGACAAATTTCTGTTGGCCCCGAATATGAACATCGGAAACGACGAATGACCGTCTTTACCCCTTGTAGTGTGACAATAGCGAAGAACAGTGATGTGGCGTCTGGGACTCCCCACGACATCCAGCCTCCTGCCTAGTTTGGCGTGTTCCTCAGGAGGAACAACGAAACAGAGGAAAGGTTCGTTGAGCAGTGGTAACAATACCCCTGCCTTTTTGACGTTTCCCCGAGGAGTACCATGACAGTCATGAAAGATAAATGTTGGCGAGAAATAATGGAGGCAACCCGGTGAGTAGCTGGTTAAGCTATGCTAGGTTATCATTCCCCAATAGCACTAGCCGCAACAGTGTCCCTACTTCTTGGGCTGTTGTGGCTACAGTGGCATGTGGTTAATTTCCAGATATACAGTCAGGGAGGAGGACTTGCGAGGACTATTTGATGTGAGCCATGATTGACAATTTCTTGACCCTCCTCCCCCACGACCTATGAACTTGCGCAAGGTCGTGAAAGTCAGCATAGTTGGTCAGGGTCATACTTGTAGTGTTGACAGTCTCCCCAAGACACGGCAAGAATTTATGGCACTATGATTGCCTAATCTGATATGGTGACCATTGTGAAAGACAAAAATATTGTGTTATATTATAGTCTGATCCCGGCATTAGGTCTAGCTGCCATTTCGTTTTCTGCGGAAGAAGTCTTCTGAGAAAAGCAAACATTGGGATTTTGTGGGACTGATCCAGGAAGGAAATATATTAGCAGCCATATTGATTATGAATACCACATGTCATATTTTCATCTGGAATTTAAAACATATTCCACATTAAACACATTGTGTGTGTATATGTATGTATGTATATATATATGTATGTATGTATGTATGTATGTATGTATGTATGTATATATATATGTATATGTATGTATGTATGTATGTATATATATATATACATATATGTATATATGTATGTATATATATATATATATATATATATATATATATATATATATATATATATATATATATATGTATATATATATGTATGTGTATATATATATGTGTATGTATATATATATATATAACAGAGGGCCTCCCATACAACCTAAAATGCAAAGCTAGGAAAATTGTACAACTTCAAAAACAACCTGAGCTATGTTTGGCATTCATATTATATATATATTCAAATGCATGCAGTTCTGCAACCAACAAACAAAGCTCCTACTCCCATGCAAGACTCAAGCAATAGGGTTCCTTTAATTTGGTGCCATATTGCATTTTATCTTCCTTCAGCTGTGAGTACAAGGATACAGGACAATCTGGCTTATTTAAGATTTGCCTAATACTGTATATACTGTATGCCTTACCCAGTGTGAAATTCACTGTTTCAGATTGCATTGATGAAAATGGCAGCGATTGTTAAAATTAATGATGATTTGCTTGTTGATAGCAGTTGCAGTAAATCACAAGCCTGAAGTTAGTGGCGCCGCAGTGACTAAATGCTACACAGTACAAACAGTGCAGCTCCTTATGATAAGAGTCTCCGACCATGGAGGGAAAAGGCTTTGTTTATAAAAGACGCCCACAACCAGAGTATGGTTCTTTGGTAGAAAGATTTAGTCGTGAAATAGCCTATATCAAACAAAAAGTACCTCTTCTCTAAACTTCATGCATAGACCCCAAAACAGTTGGGGGGAACGTCAATAACAGCCCAATTATGGTTAAGTGCTTGCACTGATTTTATTTGCATTGAATGGTTGTCACACCTTTGTGGTTTTGCTCCAGCATCTGAATTGGGGTTGTCACATTTTCATGGTATGGAATTGTTATTTATTGTGCAACACTATTGAGAGAAAGGCGGCTCAGTGGTTAGCGGTTAGCGGCTGTCCCAGGTCCTTTCTGTGTGGAGTTTGCATGTTCTCCCCGTGTTTGCGTGGGTTTCCTCCGGGTGATCCGGTTTCCACCCACCATCAAAACATGTATGTTAGGGGTTAATACTCCTGTCGGTGCCCCTGCCCTGAGCAAGGCACTGGCAACAGAGCTGTAGTTGGAGCAGAGGTAGTTCTGGCAGCCTTCCTCTGTGTATCAAGCCACTTAGTATAAAACATGGTCATCATGAAAGCCCTTTTAGAAGTGCAAAGTTCATTTTAGAATTTACTATAGCTGTTTAACGCAAGTAAATTAAAACAAAAGTAAACTCGCACATGACTACTCTGCTGTGAACTTCTCCAGGGAGAGTTGAACAGGTTTTGATTGTTAAACTGCTAAACTTGGCTTATATTAGCAGTATTAGTTATTTACTTTGACTTGGGCATGCAGTGAGTGATGTATGGTGATCTCGAAGATGCTCAAATATGTTGGATGTGTTTGACACACAATGTTTGGTGTGCCAAAGGAAGTGCAAACACAAACAACATTCCTAATAAACATTTAATGATTTAAATGTAGAATCATATCTTGCCAAATTTCTTATATGCACTGCCAATGTCTGCTGCACAGCAACGGAGTGACTACTGTGATTGAAATGAGATACTACAAAGTCTGCTTTCTTTCACTAGATTACTGTGTAACAATGAGATGTAGCTTGTAAGGGAACTAGCTAGATTACCAACTGTCATCATAAACAACTACAAATAAATATGTGCACAGAAAGCAAGTGCTTGCCAAAAACAGGGATTAGTCAAACAGTTAAAGGTGCAGTGTGTAGAATTTATCAGCCATTAGCGGTGAGGTTGCAGATTGCAACCAATTGAATTCCCCTCCATGTTCAGAGAAGCTACGGTGTGCACGAAAGTCCCCCTCTAGAGCCAGTGTTTGGTTTGTCCGTTCTGGGCTACTGTAGAAACATAGCGGTGCAACATGGCGGCCTCCGTGGAAGGGGCTCCAGCCCCCATGTACATATAAATTGCTAATTCTAAGGTAACGAAAACACAATTCTTATTTTCATGGGATTATACACTAATTAATACATACTTTTATACATATACATATTTATTATATTCCATTTTCCGCTAGATGCCACTAAATTCTACACACGGCTAGGGCTGCATGATTCTTTTAATGATTTTAAGAAGAATTAGATCACGATTCTCTCACACGATTGTTATTTTTTAAATAAAAACATTTATTGCACTCTTTCTTAAACTGACAACATAAACATTTATCAAAATGCTTGACTTAAACTTAAATTAAATTAACTTGTCTGCTGATTTGCAGAACATAAAGCCTAGCACCCAGCCCTTTTTGGACAGCCAATTACTGTACTTTTGCTAGTGTTTTTGGCCAAAGACACTAGCCTATCGACATTTTGAGCCTTCAGGGAGGAACGCAGGCAAGTTACAATGTTCCCCCCTGTACTGAAAACCCTTTCTGATGGGGAACTGGTTGCAGGAATACAAAGGTATTTCCTGGCCAGCACAGACAACACATGTTGTCGCGTTGGCGCGGCGTAAGTGCATGCTTCCTATTAAATCCATGTTAATCTACTGTTGCAGTTCCACTGGCCACGTCAGCCCCACGCGGAGCTGTGCGGCATTTCTCTTATTTTTGCACGAGAGGTTTATTTTTATTTTTTTTCGACTGCACGCAGAAACACGAGATAAAACTACATAGAAATGCATTTTGTTGTTTAACTTAGTGTCTGCAGAAATCATAGGACATATTCTGAGACAGTCTAAACAAGATCAAAGTTCAAAGTTCAAAGTGTTTTATTGTCAAATGTACAGTACAACACAAGGTCATTCTGGACAATGAAATTCTTGTGGCAGGGCAAGCAACAACTACGTAGTAGCACAAACAGATAGGACTTTAAGTACAACATAGGACTTTAAGTACAACTGACGGAGCTCTACCTAGTGCGACCATCTTGCGGCGCACCCGGAAGCACCCGGCGCACAACATCTTATGTAATTTTTAAAGAGACATTTCAGACATAAAACGTATTGTAACGCTGTGTGTGTGACTGTGGGGGGAGGGGGGGACGTGTTCAAGTTCATTGTTGGGTTGTTATAAATTGCATAAGTTCATTGGAGGGGAGGTGTCCAGGATAGTGGGTAATGGCCTAGGTGTCTAGGGGGCTGGTTCATGGGGTACGGAGGGTGGGAGTGGAAGGAGAGGATGAGAGGCGAGCGCTCAGCGCTGGGTGCGAGTCGAAGGATAGAAAGAGTAACTGAAAAGAAGTTTGTAATAAAAAAGAGCCACAGCCATCCCAGGGGGTTAATTTTCAGACTGGACACCTCAACCCCCGGGGTAGTTGTAAGCCTTGCGGCAGGCAATAAAACCGGCTTCGACTATCCATGGAGGTTCTGTCTGCGTCTCCTTCATTGTGTCTGTCTGGTCGACCATGCCAAGCGTCACAGTATTGCCAAACTGTGTGTTACAAAATGCAGCGCGACGTTAATGCATAGGGGAATAGTGTTTTTTTAATGCAACTGATCTCCATTTGACGCAAATGCAAATACATCAGAATCGTCATTTAGAAATGAGATCGCATAGATGTATATATTTTCTTTTTTACAGTTAATCGTGCAGCCCTATAATCATCAGCTCTGAACCCACAGCTCAGTTGAGAACAGACACACCTTGGCACTTGTCTCACATTCAGATCTTTCATCGGCTTTCCACAACAATACATTTTAAAAGTTCCTCACTTCCTCACTAAGCTCCTTCAATGTTTAGTGGGTTTCTTGTTGGTGGCTATTCACTGCAACAATAGCGGACGAAGAGGCTAACATCTCCCCTATCCTGGACAGGATTTCTGTGTGTTGCACCCAGAAGTTCTCCCACTAAAGCAATCTCACATTTTTTGCTTCTGGGTTTCTCAGATTAAGCTGGACCAGAAAGACACTGAGGGGCAGAAATGGGCTTCCTGATTCAGAGCATATTGCGCAATACTGCTCACTCCTGCCTAATGAAGTGAAATAGATTGAAGTGGATCTATCTATAATGAATCCGCAAAGCCTGTACTTGTAGGAGTTGCACTTTACCTCTTTTTGGGGACATCTGGATTATTGCATACAAATTTAATTGGAGGCATTGATGCATTTAGAATATTAATTTGTTGTAATAACTATAGGTCGACCGATGTGTTTTTTTTCAGGGCTGATACCGATTATTAGTAATCGAGGAGACCAATAACCGATATTTGGGGCCGATATACATTTGCACTAAAAAATGGTGTCAAAATTAATAATAATAATGACAAATACATCGCGCAATAGGACTGATGCACATCCGGCCCCTCCCCTAGCTGCCGCTGTATCCACAGCTCATTCATGACATGTCATAAAGTAGCAGCAACATAGCGTGATGTACTGTAAAGAGAAGCCACTAGCCAGTAGCAGCAATAACATCAGAGTGAGTGAGAAGTGTCTGTGGTGTGGAATTATTTTAAGATGGAGTGCAAAAGCAACGCAGCGGAATGCAATATATGCAATGTGAGTGTTTTGGAGGGTGGCGGAGTCGTTGGAACTTGCATGATGGCACCATTCATGTATTATTACATTTGGCGTCTGCTACCATGCCGCGACGGCGCAACATATGAGGTGAGGCATATCCATCTTTATCATGTAATCGGCCCAGCCCTAATTCTTACTTTTGAAAAAGAAGCCTATCGTCTCAGTCATGCATCTCTCTCTGCGTTCCTCTTTCCCACGTCCCTCCCACAAATACGGAATACAGTGTTGATGATTGGCTATTTACTAGTGACGTATAACCAATCCGATAATGCTGTGGGCGGGACATTGAGCCAGACTATAAGCAGAAACCTTTCAGAGAGGCAGCTGCATCAGAGCTTTATTTATTTATCTATATATCGATTTTTATCTGCAATCATCAAAGTAACGATTCAGATAGTTGGAAAATTATGAATATCAGTCGACCCCTAGTAATAACATTTTAGTTTGCAGCCTGCAACAGCTTGTAGTTGTTAGATGCCGACACTGAATAATAAATGAACAATAAGGAACAATTACAATAAATCTTTTTAAGTCCTTTTAAACAAGCCAGCATCAGGCAGTCCAGAAATTCCATCTGGTTCTATGTTCTGTGTATTTTGATGGCTTTTGCCTGGTGTTCTGACTGACTTGACTCACTGAGTTACTATGGATGAGCGGTGCTTTTTGGGCACTGCAAGGCAGGCAGCCAGCAGCCTCAAATCAGCAGTTGAGTCGGTGTGGGGGTCAGGCTTTGTGAGAGGCAGAAGCAGATGCCATTGGCTAGCCCTGACAGGAGGCAAGAAGGGAGAGACGGCGGGGCTTAATGCAGGGAAACTAGGCTAAGTTGGTAACAGAAGAGAGGAGAGAAAGAGATGGAAAATAAAGAGAGGGGTATGGATAGAATTCGACAGACTGACACTTTGGCACTGTTGTTTAAAATCTTTCAATAGCTGTATCAATACTGACAACTTGGCTTGGGTAATGTTTTTGAATGTCCATCATCGTAAAATCAACC